>CM022103.1:2365200-2620200 GCA_011114355.1 Carex littledalei | reverse complement strand
TCGATTCTTGTACCCTCTGCCGAGAAACTAATCTCGGAGGCAATTGCTGACTCAAGGTGCTACCAAGTTTTGCGTGCTAACAAGGTCGAGTTTGAGATCGTCTCATCAGAGAGAACAAACATTGTTGATATCCAGACCCGGTTTTGTTCCTGCCGTCGATGGCAGATTTATGGGATCCCATGTGCTCATGCAGCTGCGGCTCTCCTTTCATGTGGCGAGGATGCACGGCTTTATGCACATGAATGTTTTAGTGTGAGGAAGTATAGGGAGGCTTACTCTCAACCGATATTTCAGGTACCTGATAGGAGTCTCTGGACAGAATCAGGTACTGGGTCAGAGGGCTCTGGACCTGGGACTGGTAAGGGGGAGCTGGTGTTGCGGCCGCCTAAGACAAGGAGGCCACCTGGCCGGCCAAAGATGAAGGTTATGAAAATTGAAAGTTTGAAACGGCCGAAAAGGATAGTGCAGTGTGGCCGGTGCCATTTGCTAGGGCATTCTCAGAAGAAATGCACTCTGCGTGTCTGAATGGGTATGTTTGTTTTGGGTCAGACTAGGATTCTTTCTTCTTTTCATTTTTTTTTTCCTTTTTCTTTCAGATTTGTGTTGTCTCCTGATAAATCATGCAATGAACTGGAGATTATATCGTGTATAACTCTTTCCTGGTAGGAATGTATCGGAAATCCAAGGTCATGTATATTAATATTAACTTTTTTTCTATTTTTTTTTTTCAAGTGTATTTGATGGTTCGATTCATCCGACTAGGTATCTGTAGTTTAGTTCATTGGCTATTGAGTACAACTCAATCGCAAATATTATTCAAGAGTTAGCTTGGAGGCTAGCTATATATGTTTATAGACTGGCACGTAATCCCTGAATCTGACTTTGATACTTATCGAAATTTCTATGGACAGTTCGGTGTTGATTTGTTTTCTTCATGAAAACTAACACGCAATTGTAATACCATTTTACTTCTCGAAATTCTGAACAATTGTTGCTTTAGTTGTCTAATTTGTATATCCCAAATTGGTCCGAAGCACGATATTTGTTGCTTTAGTTGTCGAATTTGTATATCCCAAAGTTGGTCCGAAGCACGATATTTCAGTGCAACCTATTATTGCGATATAAAAAATAGTCTGACTTGCTCGCGCTTTCCCACCTGATGTTAATTTCTCTTTGCCATTGGCTTTTCTAGAACAGTGAATTTAGAGAAAAAGAAAAAACTAGTTGCAAAGATAGATCAGCGAAATGCTGATGGTTGCACATAGGTTAATCTTTTTTTCTTTTTTTTGGCATTAAAAGCCCGTAGGCATGTTTAGGACTGCACAAAAAATTCGTAGTTCATAATTCGATTCGAGTTTGATTCGAAAAAGTTCGTAAAAAGTTTGATTCGAAATTGTATTCGTTCGGAATTAATTCAAATCAAATTTAGTTCGAAATTAATTCAAACCAAACTCAAACTGGACCTAGTTCGTTCGAAATAGGTTTGCAAACCAAACTTAGTTCGAAATTAACTCAAACGTGAACCGTTGATTTCCGCTGATAAATTATGTTCGTTGATGAAAATATAAGGCCGCCCAGTCCATACTCTCAGTTCTGACTTTTGAAAAATGTTTCTTGAATACTTTGGATATTTGAAAACTTTGGTTATGTTTCTCTTGTTGGCCATTTGGAAAACTTTGGATACTGTGATTGTACTTAACTTTGATTGATTGTACTAAACTTTGGTATTTGATATAAATTTTGGTATTTGTAATGAACTTTGATTTCCAACTTTGGTGTACTGTGTAGTTATAATTCAGAATGCCTGAGTTTTTATTGAACTGTTGTAATTTTGAACTATAGCCCAGCCATAAGTCATAACTTGTAAGTCGTAACAAATTTTGTAAAAGTTCGAAATTGAGTTCGTAAAAAAATCGATTCGAAATTGAGTTCGTTCGAAATTAATTCAAACTAAACTTAGTTCGAAATAATTCAAACCAAACTTAGTTCGAAATAATTCAAACCAAACTCAAACTGGAGGTAAGTTCAATTCGGTTCGGTTCGTTTGCAGCCCTAGGCATGTTACACTTTCATCAGAACCTTTAGAGAAAAATAAATAATCTTGTTCTTGATTCAAACTCTCCGGTCTTTACTGCCTAAAACTAGGGAGGGTATGCTCAACACAATCCCACCAGTTAAGCCGCCATTGTTTCGCTAAATTGTCAACCATTTCGCTGTGGCTTCTTTTAATATGAACAAAGACAAATGATTTGTTTTCTTGTTTTGCTAATCTTTTTACAATGTAAGGTTATGCATAATCTGATACGCTGTAACTTGTACCTTTTCTCCCCTATCCATATAATATATATACATTCCAAAGTCTTGTTAAGCCACTTCTGCTCCGGCACTGAATAGTGACACGGCATTTATTTAGGACTTTCAGCTGTGGATGGCAGTAAGATTTTCCTTTGATGGTCGCATTTAGAGTGGAAAAAACGTGCCGTGCCGTGAATAACACGCCGTGATTTTGGTCTCGTGCCGTGCCGTGACCAAAATGTCAAGAGGAGGTCACGGCACGCGAATGGTCACGCCACGTGAGTCATGCCGTACCTAAACGTGCCGTGACCATACGTGACTCGCGTGACCATTTAATCATAATTTAGGTTAGTTTATTCAAGATTCACCATTAAATTAATATCTAGTGGTCCTAATTACATGTGACTCGCGTGACTACGTGTCGTGCCGTGCCGTGACTAAATTTTTTATGTGCCGTACCAAAGTTTCAAAAGATGAGCACGGCACGCGAATGGTCACGGCACAGGACACGCAAGTCATGGCACATAACTGACACGCGTGCCGTGCCGTTCCGTGCCGTTCCATGACGGAGCCGGCTCCGCCGTGCCATTTTTCCCACTCTAGTGAGCAGGTTATAAGTACATGACCTTCTTCGAAAGTAAAGGGCAAACGAGCAAATTCCAAAACTGGTTCTTCAATCATGTATCCCATTTTCGGTTTTGGTCCAGGAAATTTTAAAAGCTTGCATTTTTGTTCCTAAATGTCATACATTATAACTTTTAATTGAAACGTTTGGCGAATAACTGAATTTACTTACCCTGGCAGGCTGGAGAAGAGTCTAATTTTCTTGATGCTATCCAGTCCTCCTTGAAAGAACGTTGACTAAATAATCTAACCATGATTCTTTTACTGAAAAAATGATTCGCAGAACGAAATACGGGCAGGTGGAAATTTGTAAGAATGGATATAAGAACTTCAAGATTTTAGAAACCACAATATATGCTAGAGAATCTGCATGCATATTTTACCAATAATTATTCTGATGGCATCCAAGCCGTTATTACTAAGTGCTATCCAATACGCTGTCTTGATAAGCAGTGTCCACATTTACGGTAGTAATGTAAGGGCTTTTCAAATGATCTGACCGTGCAATTTCTAATGGATGGTTCTGATTGAACATTATCACTTTACACACCAGCACAATAATGATAGCGAATCTGAAGTTGCATACTTCCCGGACAGTAATTTTAATTTGCTCAAAGAAAACATGAACTTCTACCGAAACAAAATTCAATACTTTTACATAATGCAACAGGTGGGTTCAGACTTATAACTGCTGTCCGGATTCCCATACTGATACAAGGGCGCAACAGCACTTGTCAGATCCTAGATCTGACGAGGCTTAGAACAACGTGAATTGAACACGAATAGAAAGAAATCGAACAATCTTATTGAATTCAATGAAAATGGAATACAACGGCACAAGGCCAAAACCTAACTAGAACACAATTTTCAATATGATAGTCTAATCCAACTGGTTACCCTTACTGCCTATTTATAGGCGACACTGCTTAAGAAATAAAATTATAATTCTATCGAATGGATCTAGCAACTGAATCGCGTGAATAAACCACAGCCAACTGAATTGGCGTAACAAACCTCTAACCTACTTTCAGACAACTCCATTGCTCTTGTCCATTTCTCCCTCCAGTTCTAAAGTAGTGGTCCCCACCTGACAGTGAACTAATTTCAATTAGAATCCTGACCGTGACCCATTCCGCCTGCCACCGCTGCCCAGTTCCTCTTTCTCCTTCTTCGCGACGTAGAACCGGGTTGAAATCGACCCGTGCTCGCCAGGGACGTGACAGCACTACTCTTGCTCCCACTCGATATCTTGTTTTCCTGTTCTTCTCTGATCCACTCATCAACAGAGGTGACACTTTGTAACGACCCTAAGCTCAGGAAACCTCAAAGAACTCGAATTGAAAGATAAACTGAATTTATTGATTGAACTGGTAAAGAGTACAGTGGAAAAATGGTAAATGAAATACTAAGAAATTGTAATTATCAAATAAGAGTATTCCCATGCTTAAACTAGTCCTGCTACTAGTCCTATATTTATAGGCGATAAGATCTCATTTTTAATCCATCTGATCCGTCCAGTCTCCAATTAAGGCATCTTTTGTTCTGACACTCTGGGACCCATCGCGCAGGGACCCTCTCGCAGCGCTTCGTATGATTTAATTACCTTGCCTGTATTTTCCTCCGCCTTGGCCTTTCTGCCCGAGATCTCTTATTTTCTTATCAACGTATTGACTGAGTCAAAATTAGATTGATTTCTTCCCAATTTCACCTCTGGTCGTGACACTCTCCCCTCCTTCAAAGCATTCTCGACCTCGAGAATAAAATCTGGAAACCTTTGTGCAAAGGATCGATAGTTCTCCCAAGTGGCATCCTCAATTTCGTGATTAGACCACTGAATGAGGACTTGAGCTTTCGCCGCATTGCGTACCTTAACCATTTGTCGTGCTAAAATAGCTACTGGAATTGATGGTGCAGTTCCATTAGGTCCAACTATTGGTAGATCAGGAGAGACTGCTTGAGTATTGCCTACTCTCTTCTTGAGTTGAGACACATGGAACACAGGGTGTATTGCAAATCCGACTGGTAAATTGAGATGATATGCGCAAGTCCCAATCTTTTTAATAACTTCGAAAGGACCATAGAATTTAGGACTGAGTTTTTGATTTCGCAATCCTGCCACAGTGATCTGACGATAAGGCTGAAGCTTCAAGCAAACCCAATCGCCAATAGTGAAATGTCTATTGCTGCGATTTGCGTCAGCATGTTGCTTCATACGATTCTGGGCCACAACTAGATTAGCTTTCAGTTGTTGAAGGGTTGTATGTCGATCCTTCAGAATCGTGTCAATGGCAGCTACTTGACTTCTGGGAGCACTACCAAGGCCCAATTGAGGTGGTACGTAGCCAAATAAAGCTTCGAAAGGTGTCATTTTGATCGAGCTGTATGATGTGTTATACCACCACTCTGCCATTGTCAGGTATTTTGCCCAACTCTTTTGCTAATCGAAAGTCATGCATCTTAAATAATTTTCCAGACATTGGTTAACCCGTTCCATCTGACCATCTGATTGAGGGTGGTAGGATGTACTTAGATTGAGCTGCACATCCATTCTTGCCATCAATTCTTTCCAAAAACGGCTGGTGAAGATAGGGTCCCTATCAGATATGATATTCTTTGGCATGCCATGGTGCTTGTATACATTACGAAATATGCTTGAGCCACGTCAGAAGCTTTATAGGGATGTGACAAGGCTATAAAGTGGGCATATTTTGTCAGTCGATCCACTACAACCATGATAACCTCTTTCCCATTTGACTTAGGTAATCCAGTTATAAAATCTAATCCCACACTTGTCCAAGCACCATCTGGTATTGGTAAAGGTTGCAGGAGACCAGGTGAGTGGATGTGCTCAGGTTTTGTCAACTGACAAACATCACATTCTCTGATGTACTGGTGTACATCCTTCTTCATGCCTGGCCAATAAAAGGTTCTCTTAATTCTTTAATAGGTGGACGTAATGCCTGAATACCCCCTAAATTTGAAGAATGCATTTATCTCAGTACAAGTTGCCTCCAATTGCCCGTGCTGCCAACACAAATCCTGCCCTTGTATCTGTACAGCTGCTGATGTTGTGTGTATGGTTGATCAGTTCCTTCCTCTTGCTGTTTTTTAATCTTCTCTTTGATTTCTTCAATCCATGTGTCACCAAGATAGCTACCTTGCATCTCCACAACCCATTGAGGGATAATTTCACTTAAAACCCTGATATCTGCACAATTAACATAATCTCCCATTTCTTTTCTAGAAAGGGCATCAGCAATGACATTTTCACTACCTTTTTTGTACTCAATTACATAGTCTAATCCTAGAAATTTGCTCAACCCTTTGTGTTGGCTGGCTGTGTTGATTCTTTGTTCCAACAAGTATTTTAAACTGACATAATCTATTTTAATGACAAATTTACCCCCCATTAAGTAATGTCTCCACTTGGTAATGGCTGTGAGTAAAGCTAAGAACTCCTCATAAGTAGATAATAACTGATTCTTAGGTCCTAATTTTTTACAGCACCAATACCAGTGTTGCTGGCATCAGTCTCAACAACAAATGACTAAAATCAGGAAGTGCAAGTATAGGGGCTTGGGTCATGGCAGTTTTAAGTATCTCAAAAGTTGTTTGTGCCTCCTCATTCCATTTAAAAGCATCTTTTTTTTAACAGGTCAGTTAATGGTTTGGCAATTACCCCATACCCTTTTATGAATTTCCTATAATAACATGTTAAACCAAGAAAGCCTCTTAATGATTTAACATTTTTTGGGATTGGCCACTTCATCATTGCTTCCACCTTTTTGGGATCTGTAGCTACACCATTCTTTGAAATAATGTGACCAAGATATTTAATTTGCTCAATAGCAATATCACATTTACTCCTCTTCAAAAATAATTGATTCTGCTGAAGTAACTCAAAGGCAAGTCTCACATGATTTATATGTGCATCTAAGTCAGTACTGTAGATCAGTATATCATCAAAAAATACTCAAATGAATTTCCTCAAATATGGTTTGAAAATTGTGTTCATTAGTGCTTGAAATGATGCAGGAGCATTGGTAAGTCCAAAGGGCATTACTCCAAATTCATAAAGCTCTTCATGTGTGTGAAATGTTGTCTTGTAAATATTCTCTTCATGCATTCTAATTTGATGATATCCAGATCTCAAGTTTAACTTGGTGAACACTGTTGTATGCTTCAATTCATCTAGTAAATCATCAATTATGGGTATTGGGTACTTATTCTTGATGGTGTTTTCATTTAATTTTCTATAGTCAACACACATCCTCCAGGAATTGTCCTTTTTTTTTTACTAAAAGAATAGGAGATGAGTAAGGACTGCAAGATGGCTGAATAAAGGAATTTTTGAGTAATTCCTCAATGATTTTGTCAATTTCTAGTTTTTGGTAATGAGAGAACCGGTAGGGTCTCAAATTGACTGGTTTTGAATCAGGTTTTAGTGGAATCCTATGGTCTATTTCTCTTTTTAGGGGTAAGACAGTGGGTTCAACAAATAGTTCAGAGAACTCATATAACATTGGTACCAAGGAAGAATGTACCTGCTTGTCTACCTTTTCTCCAATGTTGAAAATCTGAATACCTGACTTTCTTCATGCCTCTCATTTAATATGCCTTTTCCTTGTTCAGTAATGGTGAGAAGTTTCAGTTTGGCTTCCACATCCTCATCTTCTAATTTGATGAATTTGTCATCTCTTTTCAGTTTCATGGTACCTCAATTCCAATCAACTAGTGTGAGGCCAAGTTTTGTCAACCAATTCATCCCCAACAGAAGATCATGTCCTTGTACATCTAGAACTCTCAAATCTGCATTGACCTCATGATTTTGCAAGTAGAATTTGAGGTTTTTACATACCTCATCAGTTTGCATTTTCTGACCATTTGCAACTCTAACTGTCAAGGGGTTGGATTTGGTTATTTCTAAATTTAAGTTGTGCACTATATTAGGATGGATGAAGGAGTGAGTGTGTTCGCAGCAAAGTGCAACGCAAGTTTCGGTACGCTTGAGGGCGTACCTTTTAAAACCGCGTTTACACTCCACGAGTAAGGGATGCAAGTGCACAACCCCTATCGTGTAGTATATTCGGGTATCGATCCACAGGGACGGTTAATTGCGAGGTTAGATTCTATCAAACTCAATCAAAAACTAGAAGTGAAAAAGTTTGATTTGGTATTTATGTTCCTAAGAAGGTCAATTCAAACAGTTCAAACAGTTCAAGTAGATGTAATAAAATGCTAGAAGAAATGTAAATTGTGTTTTGATTATGGATAAAAGGCGTTTCCAGGGTTTCAGACTTCATCTGTGATCTGCCTCTAGTGGTACGGCCCGTACCAAGTTGGTACGGCTAGGCCGTACCTCACTTGGTAAGGCAAGGCCGTACCACCCTGGTAAGACCCGTACTGGCTTCCCAGAACAGAGCTTACCAGTTCGAGTGAATGCATTTCCTTGCTGGTACCTTGTACTAAACTCTTTAGAAAGGTTCAATTGACCATACCTAAGGTTCCTAACCCTCAACCGTCGTTTGTTGGATCAAGATCTAGGTTGGAATGCAATTGATTGCCTTTTAGGGTTTCTACACCTCAACTCTCGTGTGTTGGTACAGATCTACCCTAGCTGGTTGATTGGAGGTCTAAGGCACCCTCTAATCTGTCGATTAGAGGAGAATTCAACCTCTCGGCTTCAATTCGAACTATTCTACCCTAAGCATTTGATTTGGATGAGAGATTGAGATGATCACATGACCTTGATAGGTTCGATCTAAACCTAGAGGCACATCATACAACAATCACAGCAAGCAAAGCAAAAGATATCAAAGTAGATCACAATCAATCAAACTAAAGAGTTCATACAAGATACAAGTCAAAGAAAGTCAAAACAAATCAAGAATCAATCTCTAACCCTAGAAACTAAAAGAACTACTCACAGCACATAATCAGATCTAAAAATACAATAAGAGGGATAGAGATAGCCATGGATCGAAGGGATCGAGAGGAGGAAGCTAGATCCGTCGAGTTTCGCCTCTTCCTCTTCCTTCCTTCTTGCTCTCAGCTCCTTAGCTCTCTTTCTCTCTCTTACTGTGCTCTCAAATGGATCTGGAATGGAATGGATGTCGAAATTGGAGAGTTCCCCGCTTTAAATAGCCTCTGCCAAAATTTGAATCTGTCAGGTCGCCTTTATGTACGGCCCGTACCAATTTGGTACGGCCTGGCCGTACCAGGCGTGAAGAGCTGAAAATCGGCTAAGTCTGGTAAGACCCGTACCAAGCCTGGTAAGGGTCGTACCTCATCATCTGAATCGCCGTTTCTTCGTGTGTTTTGCTCCAAACCTGCAGAAAACAAACAAACACTCAGCAGTACCAAATTCTAAAGATATATCGATGAAATGCACATGATTCTGGTGAATTATGGCACGAATCTGGTACTAAAACAGGCCTAAAATAGACTAAATATGCGAGGTATCAAATTCCCCCAAGCTGAACCTTTGCTTGTCCTCAAGCAAAAAGTTTCAAACTCGGGTAAAAGTGCTGGTCAACTAAATCTAAATGCAGATACAAGTCTAAATGTGAAAACCTACGTGAATTTGCTATAGTCAAGAATTTCTAGAATCGATTCGGTTGTAATTCAAATATCCCTTTATAAACCTTGATTCACTCCACCAATTGGTCAATTGAACTTCTTATTTTGAGATGCTTCTAACAATGGAAAGACTAATTACCTAGGTTTGATCGAAACAATTTCATTCTTTTTCCGAATCAGTGCTTTTATTCAAGGTGATTTTTCTTTTCATTTGCCCTCCCCCAAGCTTGAATCAAGCTTAAGGGTAAGAAAGTTGCGAACGAAGTGTGTTGGTATGAGCAAAATTTTCTTTCTTTATTTCTAATTGGGAGACGAGCTCAAAGGCGCCCATTCGAGGCTTATTGCCAGTACTCTTATGTTCTCCATCTTTTTTTTTCATTTCTCTTTTCTTTTTCTTTTTCTTTTTATTCTTTTTCATTTCTTTTTGGTTTGCTCATACCATGAATACACACATCTATTGGTATTCATTCATACCAATGGATATTCCAAACTTTCTTAATTTGAAAATCCCAATTCCTAAAGGCACAGTTCAGTTTTTTCGAATAATCTCGTTCGATTCAATTCTAAGTTTGTTTCATCGTTTCCATTATTAAAAACATCTCAACCTAAGTAGTTCAATAACCAATCATGGGTTAGTTCCAATTCACTCAGGTCTATCCTAATCACAACTAAATTGTTTCAAAGTTATTCTCAATTCTAGCAATTCACGCAAATCTTCACCTAACAATGCACGAAAATACGAAAAAATGCCAGAAAAATAACGATAAAGTAAATATGACCTAAATGCAAATGCAATCCCCCCAAACTTAGCCTGAGCATTGTCCTCAATGCTTCAAGACTATAAGATAAAAGAGATAAAAGAAGCTCGGGGAAAAGAGAGCGAACCTGATCAGTCCTCAGGGTGGTCGTACCAGAGCCAGTCGCTAAACCGCTGCTCTATCCCAGTCACCCGCCGCGTGAGATCCTGGAGTATGGCGCCCTGCTCACGAATGGCAGCACCCTGCTCATAGAGTGCAACACCCTGCTCCTGACGCATGCCGTACATCAGGTGGTAGACATCCTGGATGGTGGGCTCATCGACTGGAGGGGGATACACGGGTCGACTGTAGGAGGTCGAGGGTCCGGCTGCGTAGGCAGAGGTGGATGGGCCGGCAGCGTAGGCGGAGGTGGATGGGCCAGTCTGGTACGTGGAAGGGCCAGCTCCATAGAAAGAGGTACCTGCACCAAAGGGTGAAGGATGTACCTGCTCGGAGAATGGGGGAGCCTGGCTGGGGAAAGGTGGCACATGAGGAGAGAGAGGATGCATCGGCTCAAACGGAGCCTGGACTGGAGAGGTGGTGGCATCGAGCATGTCCTCATCGCCATGCGGTGGTGGTGGAGGAGGTGGAGGTGGGGGTGGGGGTGGGACCTCAGGGGCAGGCTGCACGCGGGGCGGACGGCGGAAAAACCAAGTGCTCCGGTCAGTGAAGGAGAGAGTGACCGGGAATGGCATGATGTATCGGGTATGCTGGTCAGGCATGCGCCAAGCCCAAGCACCTCGCCCATCGCGTCCTGCTGCTGACTCGATGAACTTATAGGTGGTGAACTGAGAGAGAGAGAGAGACCGGGAGCTACGGCACTCCTCGTCGCCGATGATCTGGAGGTGTAAGCGCTCGGCGATCAGAGTGACATAGGCTGAGATGTAAATAACGCCACCCGGCTTGGGCTGCCTCTGGATGCCGAGCCAGTGGTGGATCATGGCGAGCATCAGATCGGGCCGCTCGAGAGTGCTGTCGGGACGCAGCATATGATCCACCAGTTGCATATCCTCAACATTGGCGCGGGCGAACGTCTCGCCACGCGCAAAGATGGTGCAACCGAGGATACGCAGCAGGACTCGGATGACTGGATGAGAGACATTGAGCTGCTTGTACTCCCTGTTGAAGGCTGACCCGGCTGGAGCGCCAGAGATCAGCGCCCAGAAGCTGTCGCGCTCCAAGCCCACAGAGAAGGTGAGGGAGTCAGTAGTCGGGTTCGGCTCAAAGCCAAACCACTCCCTCAAGTCAGACAACCAGACGCGGTGGGTCTCACTCAGCATGCGGAACCTGATGAACGGTGTATGGTGCCGCGAGTACCTGAGCTCCAGAGAGGAAAGAAACTCCATGGTGAGCTTCTTGTATCCCCTCTGGGCGATCGCCCAGAAAGCTGGAGTGATCCCGACCCGGGTGGTGATGCGGCGGAACTCATCCTCCAGTCCCAGCGTCTGAAGAGCAGAAAAGTCAACAATTCTCGTATTGTTGATCGATTTTGTCAGCAGAATATCGAAGTACTTGAACTGCCGACGGGTCGGCATGAAGAAGTACTCCTCGGTGTAAGCCTCGGCACGCTGGGTGGCATCAGAGAGGGCCGTATCAGTG
This sequence comes from Carex littledalei, assembly GCA_011114355.1. NCBI lineage: Eukaryota > Viridiplantae > Streptophyta > Magnoliopsida > Poales > Cyperaceae > Carex > Carex littledalei. Next base: position 2,608,306 of record CM022103.1, on the reverse strand, counting down.
CCGAAGGAGTCAGAGGCGTGGTCGGAGCCGTGGATGGAGGCCTGATCAGAGCCCTGGGCCTGGTCAGAGGCCTCGTCAGAGCCCTGGTCCTGGTCTCCAGATGGACGGTAAGAGGGGCTCTCCTGTGGGCTCCGATATACGGACTGATGGCCACTGGATGTGGTCTCTCCCTCATAGTAAGTGGGCGTGACGGCGTCCTGAAGGGAAGGACTATGGCGGGACCCAGTCCGGGCTGCGCTCTCCCGGGAGTGGCGAGATGCGCGGGAGTCACCCCGAGACGCACTCCGGTGGGAGTGATGAGATGACGTGGGGGAATCAGCAGGAGGGACGTTGGCCATCGGGCCAGTGGCGGAAGGGATGGTGTCGCCAGAGGATGTGGAGGAGCGAGAGGATTGCCGACGCATCTCTCAGACGTTTGTGGCGTTGGGTGGTAAGGGTCTGACTGGGTAGGTACGGCCTGGTCTGACCTAGTTGGTACGGCTTGGCCTGACCTAGGTAGGTACGGCCTAGCCGCACAGGCTGGTACGGGCCGTACCTAACTTAGGGTTTTGGTGTTGGCTGGTAAGGGCCGCACCAACTGGGACCAGTGACAGAAATGGAGATTTTTGCAACCAATGAACTCCTAAACCAGTAGAAGGATATGACACAACACAGAACTTGGCTGGTAAGGGTTAATTGGTACAACTGGTACAAGGCTGGTGTCAGGTCAGAGGTTGGTGCGGGCCGTACCTACTTGGTACGGGTGGGCCGTACCAAGTTAGGGTTTTGACAGAAAAATGGGCAGAACCGAGCAAGGAAGAGAATGGAAGAAAATGGAGAAAAACAAAGAAAAAGGAAGAAGAGATACTAACCAAGAGCAGAGGGAGAGAAGAGGGTCGGACCGAAGAGGTGTGCGGGTCGGACCGGTTAGATAGTGCGGGTGCTCCGGCCTTGTGCTCGGTGTAGGGCTCCTTGTGCTCGGTTTAGGAGAGAATGAGAGGAAGATAGAGTGGAGAATGGAGAGGGAGAGAAAAGAGAGAAGAGAGAGAGAGAGAGAGAGAGAGGGAAGCGCGGCTGGGAAGGAAGGGGAAAAGGAAGGGGTGCGGAATCGTGGGTTTAAAAAGAAAAAGGCGGCAGTTATGGCGTCGGTTCGCGTCTCTGACCTAGGTACGGCCTGGCCGTACCAAATTGGTACGGGCCGTACCAACCCTTCAATTTCCAGGCCGTACCAATGTGGTATGGCCTAGCCGTACCAACCTCAAAAATCTTCGTTTCTCGTTCTCGTGACTTCTCAAGCCGCTCGTGATGCAATGAAGAAGAATGAATGCATGTCTAACTGTTCCTAAGATGCAAAACAGGTAAAAATGGCTTGGGCTGCCTCCCAAGGAGCGCTCGTTTTAGGTCTCGAGCTCGACCTTCTCTCTTCAGGCTTTGGTTGGAGATGGATCGGAGAGATCCAAGCTCACTCGCATTTCTTGGGGATGATCAGCAATGTAGTGCTTGAGACGCTGACCATTGACTTTGAAAGTCCGCCCCTCCTTGTTTTCCAACTCCACTGCGCCAAATGGGAACACTGCCCTCACTCGGAATGGACCGGACCACCTGGACTTCAGCTTCCCTGGAAAGAGCCTAAGTCGAGAATTGAACAAGAGGACCAGGTCTCCCTCATGGAACTCACGAGGCATGATGCGCTTGTCGTGAACCTGTTTGGTCCTTTCCTTGTAAATTCTCGCGTTCTCGTAGGCATTGAGACGCATCTCCTCTAACTCATGCAAGTCAAGGATGCGTTTCTCTCCAGCTGAGAGCAAGTCCATGTTGATGGCCCGTGTGGCCCAGTATGCCTTGTGCTCAATTTCCACGGGCAAGTGGCAGGACTTTCCGTACACCAGTTTGAAAGGGCTCATCCCAATCGGAGTTTTGAAGGCTGTACGGTAGGCCCAAAGTGCGTCGCTCAGCTTGAGTGACCAATCCTTTCTCGTTCGAGCTACGGTCTTTTCCAGGATAGACTTGATCTCCCTGTTGGAAATCTCGGCTTGACCGTTGGCTTGAGGATGGTAGGATGTGGTCACCTTGTGAGTGACTCCATGGCGACTTAGGAGATTGTCGAACTGGCGGTTGATGAAGTGCTTGCCACCATCACTGATGACGGCTCTTGGAACTCCAAAGCGAGGGAAGATGATGTCAGTGAACAGTCTTTTCACTGCATTGGAGTCCGCATTCTTGCACGCCACTGCCTCCACCCACTTGGAGACGTAGTCAACAGCCACCAGGATGTACTCGTTCCCACAAGAGGGTGGAAACGGTCCCATGAAGTCGATGCCCCAGACATCAAAGATGTCTACCTCTAGAATAGAGTGGAGAGGCATTTCATTCCTCTTGGAGATGTTCCCGGTGCGCTGACACTTGTCACAAGCTGCAACGAAGGTCCTAGCATCTCTGAAAAGTGAAGGCCAGAAGAAGCCGGATTGCAGGACCTTTGAAGCAGTCTTGGAGGATGAAGCGTGTCCTCCGTAGGCTGAGGAGTGGCAATGCTCAAGAATGGAGCGCGTCTCATCGTATGGCACACAGCGTCGGTAGATGCCATCAACGCCAATCTTGAAGAGGTAGGGGTCGTCCCAAAAGTAGAACTTGGCGTCCGATCGCAGCTTCTTCTTCTGCTGGTATGACATGGTAGGAGGAAGTACTCCTGAGGCGAGAAAGTTCGCAATGTCTGCATACCAGGGCGCTGACTTGGTGTTCACTCGGTCAGTTGCATGGAACGTCCGATCTTGCACCGCATGAGTTGCGTGCATCGGTGTACCAACCGAGTGGATCTCCTCCATGGCAGAAATCGAATGGAATTGGTCATCAGGGAACGAGTCATCAATTGGCAGGCTACTAGAGCCCTCATCTTCCCAGCGAAGCCGGGACAGATGGTCAGCCACGGTGTTTTCGACTCCTTTCTTGTCCCTGATTTCGATGTCAAACTCCTGCAGGAGGAGAATCCACCTAATCAAGCGAGGTTTGGCATCCTGCTTGCTCAACAGAAACTTGAGTGCGGCGTGGTCAGTGTAGATCACTATCTTGGAACCAACCAGATAGGATCTAAACTTGTCGAGAGCGAACACAACAGCCAAAAGCTCCTTTTCGGTCGTTGTGTAGTTCATCTGGGCAGGGTCTAGCACCTTGCTAGCGTAGTAGATAGCACATGGCTTGTTCTCCTTCCGCTGCCCAAGAACCGCTCCCACAGCGTAATCACTCGCATCGCACATCAACTCAAATGGCAAGGTCCAGTCCGGAGGCTGCAGGATGGGTGCTGAGACAAGGGCTTCTTTCAATCGGCAAAACGAATCGACACACTCCTGCGTGAAGATGAAATCAGAGTCCTTGATGAGCAAGTTGGTCAATGGTTTTGCGATTTTCGAGAAGTCCTTGATGAATCGGCGGTAGAAGCCAGCGTGTCCCAGAAAGCTTCGCACAGCTTTGACATTTGTTGGGACCTCCAGCTTCTCGATCACCTCCACCTTGGCTTTGTCAACCTCAATTCCTTTGGAGGTCACCACATGTCCAAGGACAACTCCCTCTTGGACCATGAAGTGACATTTCTCCCAGTTTAGGATCAGGTTGACCTCTTCACACTTCTCCAGGATTTTGCAGAGGTTGGCTAGACATGAGTCAAAGCTGGTTCCATAGACAGAGAAGTCGTCCATGAAGACCTCAACCTCTTTCTCGATGAAATCGGAGAAGATAGCCATCATGGCTCTTTGGAAGGTGGCAGGTGCATTGCAGAGACCGAATGGCATCCTACGGTATGCGAATGTACCGTAGGGACATGTGAAGGTGGTCTTGTCTTGGTCGTTCGGGTGAATGGGGATCTGAAAGAATCCTGAATACCCGTCAAGGTAGCAAAAATGAGAATGAGTCGCAAGCCTTTCAAGGAGTTGGTCGACAAACGGCAGTGGGAAGTGATCCTTGCGCGTGGCAGCGTTGAGCTTCCTGTAGTCAATACACATGCGGTACCCAGACACCACACGAGTAGGGACTAGCTCATCCTTCTCATTTCTCACCACTGTCGTGCCTCCCTTCTTGGGCACCACGTGAACGGGACTTACCCACTTGCTGTCAGAGATGGGATAGATGATGCCTGCATCAAGGAGTTTGAGAATTTCCTTTTTCACCACCTCTTTCAGGTTGGGGTTGAGTCGCCGCTGGTGCTCCACAGACGGCTTGTGATCATCCTCGAGAAGAATCCGGTGTGAGCAGATGGCTGGGTTGATCCCTTTCAAGTCCTTGATCGAGTACCCGATCGCACCCTTGTGAAATCTCAGCTTCTCCAGAAGTTTGGTGGTTTGATCGGGGTTCAGACTCGCATTGACGATCACAGGACATGACTTTTCTGGATCGAGGAACTCGTATCGGAGATTGGTCGGAAGAGGTTTGAGTTCAGGAGTCGGACGCTCAGGCTGATCATTGACACGAGTCGCATCTGGGTGAGCTGACTCGTGTGTCGTCGAGATGTCGGCCTTGGCAGGCTCCGCTCCACTCCTCGTCTCAGAGTGTGATGTACTGTCCTCCAGATCCTCAGGAATCGCATCCGCTGCACAAATTGACTCGCTCGCTTCGCTCGGAAATTGAGAGAGGAATTCAGCGTCTTGGCGTAGCGAGTTGTTGACTTGTTCAAGAAAGTAGTCCTTGGCCAGATCAGCCAAGTACTCCTCTGTCCTGTCAACCCGGAAACATGTCTCGGATCGTGACGGATATCTCATGGCGCGATCGATTTGGAACTTCACCTTCTCTCCTCCAAAGTTCAAAGTCAGGATGCCTTGCTTCACGTCAATTATCGCGCCAGCTGTACTCAGAAAAGGTCGCCCCAAGATGATTGGGACTTCCTTATCTTCTTCCATCTCCATGACGACGAAATCGACGGGCACGAAGAACTTCCCGACTCGAACTGGCAGATCCTCCACCACACCAAGTGGAAGTCGGACTGAAGAATCCGCCAACTGCAATGTCATCCTTGTGGGCTTGAGCTCCCCCACTCCTATGCGATCGTAGATGGTGCGTGGCATGAGACTCACGCTCGCTCCTAGATCACACAGGGCTTTCTTGATTGTCGCCTTCCCAATGGTGCATGGAATGGAAAACTTTCCAGGATCGTCCAATTTGGGGGGTAGCTCGCTTTTCAAAATTGCGCTGCACTGCTCCGTCAGCTTGACTGTCGCGTGCCCCTCTAAGCTTCTCTTGTTGGAAAGGATGTCCTTCAGAAACTTGGCATAGGTGGGCATTTGGGTCAAAGCGTCGGTGAAAGGGATGGTGATCTGCAGCTGCTTGATGACGTTTGCGAAGTTGGCGAATTGCTCGTTCAGTCTCGTCTCAGCCAATCTCTGGGGGAATGGAACAGGTGGCCGGTATGGAGGTGGTTTCTCGGCACCTTTCTTCTTCTGACTACCTGACGCTTCGGATGGAGGTTGTGCAGGTCTTGCCGAGCTTGTGCAGTCTGCACTCGCTTGAGGTCGGATGACCTCAGCTCGTTCTGGATTAACCTCCTTCAGTGGAATTGACTCAGGGGTCGGAGTCGCGTCAGGTGTCGCGTCGAGGATCGGGTCAACTGTGCCCTCACTTGGCATTGGTGGCTCGTCGTATTGGGTCCCACTTCTCAGAGTGATCGCCTTAGCCTCTTCTCTTGGATTTGGTTCGGGTTGAGCCGGAAGCTTCCCTGGTCGAGAGTGGCTTGAGGTGACCATCTGGCTCAGCTGCTCCAGCAACTTGCTTTGGGCAGCCATTTGAGTGCTCATGCTCTGCATCTGCTCCCACATCATCTGATTCATCTTGCCTTGCTCGTGAGTGAAGTCGTCCACTCCGGCAGGCGCATTCGACTTTGAGGGGCCAGATGGAGCTACTCGGTTGCCTTGATTGGGAAAGGAAGCGTTCTGGTAGAAGTTCCTGTTGCCATTGTTGTTGCTGTTGCTGCTGCTCGAAGCTTGGGCTCTCCAATCGTTGTTGCTCGGAGGGGGGTAATTTCCAGTGTTGCTCGCCCGATTGTTCCAGTTGTTGTTGTTGTTGTACTGCGGCCTCTGGAAGCTGTTGTTGTTGAAGGGCGGTCTGAACGAAGAGTTGTTGAAAGGCGCAGGGTTGTTCTGGTTCGACCTCCAGTGCTGCTGCTCAATCGGGTCCTTGGAGTAGGACCGGCTGAAGGGAGGTCTCGGGAAGAAGGAAGGCTCGTTGTTGAGAGAGTTGACCTGCTCACTCTCCTCGTCTTGTTGCACCAGCGGGCATTGCTCGTACGCGTGCCTCTCGTCTCCGCACATGACGCAGACTTGAGGTTGCTGTTCGACTGCCTTGACACTGAGCTTGTCCATCGCCCGCTGCATGGCGTCCATCTTGGCGGTGAGAGCCGTGATGTGATCGAGCTCGTACTTGCCACCTCCTTGGCTACCTCCTTGGCCTCCTCGCTGGCGTGACGTGTCGCGGCCGGACCACTGCTGGTTTTGCGCCATGCTGTCGATCAAGTTCATAGCCTCTAAAGGCTCCTTTGTCATCAGCGCGCCTCCCGCAACAGCGTCCACGTAAGCACGTGTGCTCTCGTTCAGGCCGTCGTAAAACGTTTGAATTAAAAGCCAGTCGGGTATACCGTGGTGTGGACAAGAGTACTGAATTTCTCTAAACCTTTCCCAAGCCTCGTTCAGGGGTTCATCAAAAATCTGCCTAAAACTGGTCAGGTCATGTCTTACCTTGGCTGTCCTCTTGTGAGGGAAAAATCTGGTCAGAAACATTTTGGACAAGTCCTTCCAATTTCTAACCGAGTCCCTAGGCAAAGATCCCAACCATTTCTTGGCCTTATCCCTAAGAGTGAATGGAAATAAAGCAAGCTTTGTGTAATCAGCATTCTCACCGTTGGTTTTGATGGTCGTGATGCACTCGAGGAAGGTCTGGAGGTGAGCGTGCGGGTCCTCGTGGTCGAGTCCGTGGAAGGTGTTCTGCTGCACCATGTTGACAACCCCCGGATTGAAGTTCGGTTGCTGTCCTGGAATGTGCGGCAGCCGGATTGCACCTCGCACGTCTCCTGCTCTCGGCACGTTGAACTCTCGCAGCGTTCGAGGCATGAAGACATCCTCATCATCGTCTGTCAGTCGGCCTTCTTCTTCTTGCCTTTCTCTTTCCCTGGCCTCTGCCTCCATTCTGAGTCGGGCTTCGTCTTCTGCCCCAGCCATCCCTTCAGGTTCAGGTTCCTTGGTACGGGTCGGACTAGATTGGTGCGGCCTGGCCGTGCCTGAATCGGTACGGGTCGGACCAGATTGGTGCGGGCTAGCCGTACCAGAGGGTGGCTGAGCAGTCTCGGCTGAGTCTGGTGGAGTTTGATCGAACAGTGGGCCCTTGCTTCTCAGATTATACTTCAACCTGTATTTTCCTGCAGGGGGGGGTTCAAAAGCCAGTTTTTTTAGTGTTTTTGAATAAGAAAAAGCAAGAAAGATACAAGATAAAATCTAGATCAACTAAGTAAGATAAAACCTAACTAGGCAATTGGTTACCTTCCCCGGCAACGGCGCCAAAAACTTGATGCGCGCAAAGCGCAACGCAAGTTTCGGTACGCTTGAGGGCGTACCTTTTAAAACCGCGTTTACACTCCACGAGTAAGGGATGCAAGTGCACAACCCCTATCGTGTAGTATATTCGGGTATCGATCCACAGGGACGGTTAATTGCGAGGTTAGACTCTAAACAAACTCAATCAAAGACTAGAAGTGAAAAAGTTTGATTTGGTGTTTAATTTCCTAAGAAGGTCAATTCAAACAGTTCAAACAGTTCAAGAAGATGTAATAAAATGCTAGAAGAAATGTAAATTGTGTTTTGATTATGGATAAAAGGCGTTTCCAGGGTTTCAGACTTCATCTGTGATCTGCCTCTAGTGGTACGGCCCGTACCAAGTTGGTACGGCTAGGCCGTACCTCACTTGGTAAGGCAAGGCCGTACCACCCTGGTAAGACCCGTACTGGCTTCCCAGAACAGAGCTTACCAGTTCGAGTGAATGCATTTCCTTGCTGGTACCTTGTGCTAAACTCTTTAGAAAGGTTCAATTGACCATACCTAAGGTTCCTAACCCTCAACCGTCGTTTGTTGGATCAAGATCTAGGTTGGAATGCAATTGATTGCCTTTTAGGGTTTCTACACCTCAACTCTCGTGTGTTGGTACAGATCTACCCTAGCTGGTTGATTGGAGGTCTAAGGCACCCTCTAATCTGTCGATTAGAGGAGAATTCAACCTCTCGGCTTCAATTCGAACTATTCTACCCTAAGCATTTGATTTGGATGAGAGATTGAGATGATCACATGACCTTGATAGGTTCGATCTAAACCTAGAGGCACATCATACAACAATCACAGCAAGCAAAGCAAAAGATATCAAAGTAGATCACAATCAATCAAACTAAAGAGTTCATACAAGATACAAGTCAAAGAAAGTCAAAACAAATCAAGAATCAATCTCTAACCCTAGAAACTAAAAGAACTACTCACAGCACATAATCAGATCTAAAAATACAATAAGAGGGATAGAGATAGCCATGGATCGAAGGGATCGAGAGGAGGAAGCTAGATCCGTCGAGTTTCGCCTCTTCCTCTTCCTTCCTTCTTGCTCTCAGCTCCTTAGCTCTCTTTCTCTCTCTTACTGTGCTCTCAAATGGATCTGGAATGGAATGGATGTCGAAATTGGAGAGTTCCCCGCTTTAAATAGCCTCTGCCAAAATTTGAATCTGTCAGGTCGCCTTTATGTACGGCCCGTACCAATTTGGTACGGCCTGGCCGTACCAGGCGTGAAGAGCTGAAAATCGGCTAAGTCTGGTAAGACCCGTACCAAGCCTGGTAAGGGTCGTACCTCATCATCTGAATCGCCGTTTCTTCGTGTGTTTTGCTCCAAACCTGCAGAAAACAAACAAACACTCAGCAGTACCAAATTCTAAAGATATATCGATGAAATGCACATGATTCTGGTGAATTATGGCACGAATCTGGTACTAAAACAGGCCTAAAATAGACTAAATATGCGAGGTATCAGAGTGCTCCCACTATCCATTAATGCACAAATGAGAATTGTACCAATCTTTCCTTTAAAGGTCATTGAAGAATTGTATTCTCCAATGCACAGATTCACTACAGCCGGTTCACCTTCTTCATATTCAATAAAATCATCAAATTCTCCTTTGTTTTGCTCATCTGCTTGTTCAAACTGATTTGGATCAGTGTGTTCATCTCCATCAGCTTCTATGGTGTGTAAGGCTTTTAATTGACATTTATGCCCTTTGTCCCTCCACCTAGTATCAACAGTTGCGGTTTGGTATTGATTTATGTTATGGTATTGATTTGGTTTAACAATGTCAAGTGAAAGTTCAATTTGCCTAGCATATCAAATAGCATCATTGAGTGTACTAGGGTTAAACAGCTCTATGGTATTCCTTAATTCCTCCTTTAATCCACTAATAAATCCCTTTACATAAAAATCTTCACTAGTTATCTTTCTCTTATGAGTCAGCCTGGCTCTTGCTTGTAGAAATTGGGTTATGTAATCTTCTAGATTTCCAGATTGGTGTACCCTCTTAAATTCATCAACAGCATTTCCATCTTTTTGTGAGAAGAAATCGAGTACTTCCTCTACCAGAATTGCCCATGGTGGAGAGTTGGGATTTGCAATTTTGAAACACCTGTACCAGTCTTCAGCGGGTCCTGTGAAATGCATAGTGGCCATTCTTGACTTATACTCCTCAGGAATTTGGTACATGTCGAAGTAGAAATTGCAACACTCCACCCAAGATGTCGGTTTGATTCCCGAAAAACTAGGGAAATCCATTCGAGGCAGGTTCACTCGTTGTTCAATTTGTCTTCCTTCTTGATGCATTTCACCCTTTCTGGTATGTTCTTGTTCCAAGATTACACCTTGGTTGGGAAGTTCATCTCTTCTTGGGTTGCCCGTATCATTAATTCCTTGCTGCACAATTGGGTGGCCAGAGTTGCTGCTTTCTGGAATGTCAGATGTAGAACCCCCAATTCTTGCATGTATGGCTGTCATTAGTCGAGCCATTTCACCCATATTGGTACTTATCTCCTTGAATTGCTGAGAATTGGCTTGAGACATGGCATCTAACTTGTGATCCATTACGGCAATGGCATGAGTATTGGTGCTGGCAGCTTGAGTATTAGCCTGGAGTTGCTTGTTTGCCATTGTCGTCTGATGCTCAAGCTGGACTAAACGGTTGCTCATGTCGCGCTGCACTGATTCTGTTTGCAAGAACCTAGTCGTCAATGTTGCTAAATTTATGGTCAAGTCGTCGTTGCTTACGTTGCTGCGAGTTATTGGCATTAGTGGTCGTCTGTTTCTCTTGGCTGTCCCGATTCTTGTTATCCCAGTTGCAATCTTGATTGCTCTGATACCACTTGTAACGACCCTAAGCTCAGGAAACCTCAAAGAACTCGAATTGAAAGATAAACTGAATTTATTGATTGAACTGGTAAAGAGTACAGTGGAAAAATGGTAAATTAAATACTAAGAAATTGTAATTATCAAACAAGAGTATTCCCATGCTTAAACTAGTCCTGCTACTAGTCCTATATTTATAGGCGATAAGATCTCCTTTTTAATCCATCTAATCCGTCCAGTCTCCAGTTAAGGCATCTCTTGTTCTGACACTCTGGGACTGTAAACAGAGAGAAATAGAATAGAGAAATGTAATCTTTCTTATTATCTTGAATGAATATTGCAGGAGTAGATCAACTATATATAGGTAGCAGCTATTACTAATAATTCTTCTAATTACAAGAGTTGTCATCACTAACTAACTGCAGCTGTGCCTAATTACCATTATACCCCTAATTACAATTATCAGTAACTAACAGTAACTAACTAACAGCTCCAATACTCCCCCCACAAGCTGAGCCGTGGGCACAAAGGGTCAGCTTGGAAGATAGGTGGCTGAATCGAGGAGAGGCAAGGGGCTTGGTAAAAATATCCGCAATTTGATCCTTTGAAGAAATGAATCGAATATGGAGGGATTTGTTTGCAACACGTTCCCGTACAAAGTGGTAATCAATTTCGACGTGCTTTGTTCGAGCAATGCACCATAGGATTAGATGCCAAGAAGGTAGCCCCGATGTTATCACACCACAAAGTAGGAGGAGAGGGTAGAGGGATGTGCATTTCAGCCAACAAAAACTGAAGCCAAACAAGTTCCGCGCTAGTGATTGCAAGGGATTTGTACTCCGCTTCGGTACTCGATCGAGCAACAGTGGGCTGTTTCTTTGAACCCCAAGAGATAGATTAGCTCCAAAGTAAACACAAAAATCGAAAGTCTACTTGCGATCGTCAATAGAGCCGGCCCAATCCGCGTCACAATAGGCATGAAGAAAGAGAGAGAGGGCTAGTTGGAGAGTAATCCCATGAGACAAGGTACCATTTGGAAAGCAAAGAATTCGCTTCACAGCTGCCAATGAGTGGTAGTAGGAGATTGCATGAATTGCGACACCTTGTTAACTGCAAAGGCAATGTTGGGTCGGGTTGGAGTGGTGTATTGGAGAGCTCCAACAATAGAGCGATAGAGATGTGGATCATCGAAGGGATCACCATCAAACTTAGAAAGAGAAAAATTGGGTACCATGGGAGAAGGCAAAGGTTTTGATTGAAGCATGTTAGCTCGGCTTAAAACATCTTTGAGGTACTTGGTTTGAGAAAGATGCAACCCTTTAGAAACCGGTTTAACCTCAATGCCAAGGAAGAAGTGCAATCGGCCAAGGTCTTTGATGGGAAATTGCTTTTGAAGAGTGTGAACAAGTGAGTGAATCACCTCTAAGCTGGAGCCAGTGACAATTATATCGTCAACATAAACAAGAACTATGAGGGTGATACCTTTGGAAGAGAAGATAAAGAGAGAGGGGTCATATCGAGAAGCCTTGAAACCTTGAGTGAGAAGGGCATTGCTTAGAGCATTGAACCATGCCCGAGGGCTTTGTTTCAAACCATAGATGGCTTTGGAAAGGCAACACACGTGATTAGGCTTAGAGGAATCGACAAATCCGGGAGGTTGTTGCATAAAGACCGTTTCTTGAAGATTGCCGTGTAAAAATGATTTTTTTTAACATCAAGTTGGCAAAGAGGCCAACCACGTGTGATAACAATGGTAAGAACGAGGCGAATCGTAGTGGGGCGCACAACGAGACTATAGGTTTCAAAATAATCAATACCTTCTTCTTGAAGAAAGCCTTTAGCGACAAGTCGGGCTTTGTACCGTTCGAGAGAGCCATCGGCACGTATTTTTATTTTGTAAACCCACTTCAACCGATCACATTTTGATTAGGAGAAGGGGCAACTAAATCCCAGGTATGATTAGAGAGAAGGGTATCATGCTCCTTGGTCATGGCCTCGACCCAATGAGAATGAGATTTCGCTTGATTAAAAGTTTTAGGCTCGGTGTGGAGATAGGTTTCGGTTATTAAAGCAACCCGATCAGTTGGAGGATTGACTTTGCGGCTCCTAGTGATCATAGGGTGGATGGAGGTAGGTTGACTAGGCTGAGAAGAGGAAATATGATGAATATCGGGTGTGTTGAAAGAAAAGGTAGGCTCTCTGTGAGAAAATGGCTTGGCGCGCCTAGTGTAAGTTTGAAAGGGCTTAGGATCCGCTGCATTAAGAGGAGTATCTGAAACAGGGAGTAGTCTAGTGGGCTGGCTCCGCCTGGAGGAAGTGAGAGGGATCTCGGGATCCGCTGCAACTGGCGATGGACCCGAAGAAGGGAGAGAGCCAATGAGGGGGGTAGGATCCGCTCCAGTGGGTAAGGGCAGTGCGGAGGAGTTTGGATCCGCTCCAGTAGAAGGAGTATCCGAAGAAGGGAGAGAGCCAATGAGAGGGTAAACCGCTGGAAGGGGATTGGGATCCACTGAGGCCAGTTGATTGAGGCTAGTATGCTGCATATCGCCAGCACCATCAGGTGGTACTAACAGAGGAAGCCACTGTGTCGGCTGAGGCTGAGAATTATTAGCCGAAGCAGCTCCAGACCTGAGATTCTTGAAAGGAAACTGAGTCTCATCAAAAATAACATATCGAGACACGAAAATTTTGTTAGATTCAAGGTGCAAGCATTTATAGCCCTTTTGAGCACTCGGATAACCAAGAAAAATACATGGTTTAGACCGAGGTTGGAGTTTGTGATCATTGTAAGGCTGTGTATAGGGAAAGCATAAGCAACCCAAAACCCGCAAGAATGAGAAGTCCGGTTGTTTATGAAAAAGCTTAAAGAAAGGAGAGGAAGAGTCACTTGTGGAGGGTTGTCTATTAATTAAATAAACAACACTTGCAAAATATCGTCCCAAAAGCGTTCGGGAATAGAAGCATGCACCATATTGGCAAGTGCGAGTTCCACCACATGGCGATGTTTTCATTCCGACACCCCGTTTTGTTGTGGGGTATATGGGCAAGATGTTTGGTGAATGAGAGAGGGAAAAGAGCGAGAAATTGGCTTATACTCCGTACCGCCATTCGTTCGAAGGATTTTAATCGAGTGTTGAAGTAAATTTTCCACTTTGACTCTTAAACGAAGAAAACACTTGCAAAACCTCATCCTTAGAGCGCAAAAAGTAAATCCAAATATAACGAAAATAATCATCAATGAACATAATATAGTAATGAAAATCGTTATTTGATTTCAATGGTGCAGGTCCCCATAAATCCGAATATACAATCTCAAGAGGAAATAAAGAAGATGAAGAGCTAGACAGAAAGGGCAAGCGATGTGATTTAGCTACAAGGCAATCATGACACAAAGACATCTTATTTCTAGTACAAGGTAAAGCATTGGAATGTAAAATTTTATGGGTAGTCATTGAAGAGGGATGGACAAGGCGAGCATGCCACAAGTCGATGGAAACTCGTGCACCAAAGAAGGCTTGAGGCTTAGTGTGAAAAGGAAGAGGGTAGAGACCATTGTCAACCTTGGCTTGAAGAAGAGGCTTCATAGTGTGGCAGTCCTTAATGACACAAATATGAGAGAAAAATTCAATAAGAATGGAATTATCTTGTAAGAGTTTGGATAGACTTACAAGATTTTTGGTAAAAGAGGGAACAAATAAGACATCATTCAATGAGATTGTATAATTCGAAAAATGTAAAAGAGATGAACCAATGTGACTTATAGTCATACTCGCACCACTACCAATGTGTAGTTGGTCGACACCTTTATACGGCAAAAAGGAGGAGAGATTGTTCAAATCATTGGTCACATTGTGAGTCGCACCCGAGTCAAGAAACCATTCGGGACCCGAAGCAAAGTTTGTGGTTTGAGCACTATTGGCTTGGAAGGAGGCAGGCTGGGCCAAATGAGCTTGAAAGGTAGGCTGAGAGGGCTCCGGGTAATTAATAAGATCAGATCTGTACCAGCAGCTCCTGGCCTGGTGGCCTTTCTTGTAACAAATTTGACAAACAGTGTCTCTGTCAGGATTCGGGCAGCAGGCTTTGGATTAAATGTAGGGCGTGGACCGCTGGGAGTATTGGGCCTAGGAAGCAGGCCTTGAGAGGGGCGCTGCTGGGAAAATCATGTGCGCTGCTGGGAGTAATTGTTGAGCTGGTAGGAACCGCCTCCGCCTCCGCCTCCTCTAGCGGATCTTGCATTTCTTGGACCCGATTTGGAGGTATACAGAGCAACGGGGTTTTCAGCGGAAGGGAGAGAAGAAGTGCCTCGTGGCTATAGATGAGAGCCGTGAGGTCAGCGATGGAGCGCGACGGCGCGGTTTGAACGGCAACCACCAGAGAGTCGAACTCAGCCCCTAGACCTTGAAGAATATGCATCTGAAGATCCTCGTCAGAGAGTGGTTCGCCAATGAAAGCGAGCTCATCAGCAACCGAGCGGAGCCTAGTAATGTACTCCAAGCAAGACGAGCCGCCTTTGGTGGTGTTCTGGAGTAAACGGCGAAGTTCTGACAACCGAGCGCGTGTTGTGGCAAAAAAGGATTGGCGGAGAGTTTCCCACAACTCAGCGGAGGTCTTGGCGGAAACCACCTGGGCAAGAATCTCTCGGGTCAGAGATGATCGAAGCCAACCGAGCAACATTTGATCCTGCTTGTACCAAGGTAGGTAGCTGGGGTTGATTTGGACTGTACCAGTGATGGTTGAGGAAGGGGAATTGGGCTCAAGAAACCGGTACAAGCCATAGGCATGAAGAAGCGGGATAATCTGCGACTGCCAAAAGAGATAGTTGTTGCGATCAAGTTTTGTAGAGATGGGAAGAGTGAGCATCACAAGTTGAGTAGAGATAGCAGAATCTTGAGATGGATTAGGAAAAGGATTAGAGTTTGGATCAGCCTCCATGGGCTCTGATACCATGTAAACAGAGAGAAATAGAATAGAGAAAGAGTGAGGCTACGGTACTATGCATAGCACGGATTGGGTCCGTGCTACGGCTCAATATTTGAGTTTTTAAAATTTTAACGGTCGAACCAAACTATTCAACATGATTATTAAATAAATATGTACTTGCAAATTAAATTTTATATATTTTTATTTTTTTTACTATTTTTTTAGATAGGTAGAAAATCATTGTTTTTGGATGGTCCAGAATTTTCAGATCAAGTGATTTTCTACCTATCTAAAAAAATAGTAAAAAAATTCGAAAAAATATAAAATTTGATTTGCAAGTACATATTCATTTTATAATCATGTTGAACGGTTCGGATCGACTGTTAAAATTTTGAAAACTCAAATATTGAGCCGTAGCACGGACCCAACTATGCTATGCATAGTACCGTAGCCTCACTCATAGAGAAATGTAATCTTTCTTATTATCTTGAATGAATATTACAGGAGTAGATCAACTATATATAGGCAGCAGCTATTACTAATAATTCTTCTAATTACAAGAATTGCCATCACTAACTAACTGCAGCTGTGCCTAATTACCATTATACCCCTAATTACAATTATCAGTAACTAACAATAACTAACTAACTGCTCCAATAGGGACCCATCGCATAGGGACCTATCACGTAGGGACCCTCTCGCGATAAACTAGAGTATTCCCATGCTTAAACTAGTCCTGCTACTAGTCCTATATTTATAGGCGATAAGATCTCATTTTTAATCCATCTGATCCGTCCAGTCTCCAATTAAGGCATCTTTTGTTCTGACACTCTGGGACCCATCGCGCAGGGACCCTCTCGCAGCGCTTCGTATGATTTAATTACCTTGCCCATATTTTCCTCCGCCTTGCCCTTTCTGCCCGAGATCTCTTCTTTTCTTATCAACGTATTGACTGAGTCAAAATTAGATTGATTTCTTCCCAATTTCGCCTCTAGCTGTGACACACTTATTAGATCAGCATAACCCAACTTTTTCCTTAGCCGAGTTATCATAGCGATCAGGTCGGTGTCATCGCAAACTACGACAAGCCGATTCCCATCTAGTGATACAGAAATAATACCTGAACACCACACCACAGAATGTCAGAAATACCAGTAAGAACATAGGAATCTGATGTCATCTATTTTTGAAAAAAAAAAAAAATCTTTTTTAAGAGTATCGATGGATAACTGGAATAAAATTAGTCCTGAGAAAAAAAAACATATCCAAGCTCCAAAGATTGAATTCGAAAGAATTAGTACCTTCTATGGAGACAGCAGTCTTGAGAGCCTTTGTGCGCTTCTTTGAATCATCTAACGAACCCAGCTGTACTACCACCTTTGTGTGCTTCTCTACTGGTTCAGCAGTCTTGAGAGCCTTTGTGCGCTTCTCTGCCGGTTCAGCAGTCTTGAGAGCCTTTGTGCGCTTCTTTGAATCATCTAACAAAGCCATCACTACCCCCTCTGTGTGCTTCTCTGCCGGTTCAGTAGTCTCTTGATGTTCCATCTGGGTTGTTGACTCCTCTTTTTGAAAAAACCACCTGCTTAAAATAAGGAGTCCATAATCACATAAAAGATATGAATAAGCTGCTAAATTTGTTAGCAGCAAATCATGCAAGTAGGCATCTCCAAATTGTTAGCACAGGATAAAATAAATACAAAATGACAGTGAAACCAACAAAGAGCTCTCAGAGCTTAAAGAGCATGATGCATCACTACAAGTATTATTTGCCAAAGAAAGGAAACAAGAAAAAATGAAGTTAAAAATTCTTGTTAAGTCTACAAAGAATATACCTGGTAGTGCTTATTGGTTTTGAGTGACATGGTTTCCAGTTTTTGAGAGAATCAAATTTTGGGCAATGAACAACATTCAGCTTCTCAAGAGAAGGAAGTTTTGGTAACCCCTCCACTAAAAGAAGCTCGTTACAGTGTCTAATTTCCAGTTTCTTTAATGCAGGGAGATCTTTAGGCAACTCAAGAGACTTCATTTTTTGAAAGCCATCAATCCTTAATGACTTGAGTGAAGGAAGATCCGGGAGGTAAGGTAGTTTCACACAGCAATAAAGAGACAAATTCAGAAGGGAAGAGAAACAAGGTATCCTCTTCAACATGGGGCACCTACTTATGGAAAGAGTGCGAAGGCAGGGAAAATCCCGATCACTTGTCTCAAATAGTTCTTCCAAATCGTACATCTCCCACAGATTCAGTGTTTCCAAGGATGGAAACTTGGGAGTATTCTTTGAAACAAATTGGCTATCTGCATTCTCCAACCTTACCAGATGGTATAACTTTTGTACACTGAGATGCCTTAGAGATGGCAAGCCACCAAGTGCAGGAAACTGGCTACAGTTGAGGCATTTATCCAGAATAATCGAGACTAATTTCGAAAATGAAGGATCTCCCATCCAAGTTGGAAACAAATTGCCTCTGTAGTTCCTAATAATCAGCTCCCCAATTTTTGGGTTTGGTTTCAGATTGTTCAAAACCTCTTCTGAAATTGTAACACTTTCTTCAGATTCTGTACATGTTCTGTTATCATTCCAGTGCAGCCATAAGGTATTAAGATGCACTTTATTGTGCAAAGCAGCCTCTTTAGCATCTAAACCATTTCTAATATTCTCAAGCCCTGCAATCTGAAGACAGCTACTAAGACAGTTCAAGTCCTTTAATTCTCGGATGCTACAATATGGCATTTCACAACCTACACAAAAAACTGCTAATGACTGGAGATTTGTCAACTGCCCAATACCAATCATCATTTTCACACAACCTGATTTTTTGCTCACATCAAGGTGGCGTAGGTTCGTTAGTTCCATCATACTTTCAGGTAATTCAACCAAGTGTTGACAATCTTTGGCCTCTAGAGTCTGGAGACTAACTAAGCTACATAATGCTCTTGGTATGCTCCTGATTTTTGTGTTATTGACACACAAGTACCTCAGTTGTTTTAACATCCCAACTGAGCTTGGCAACTCCACAATATCAGTACAACTTAAATCCAAGGTTCTTAAGTTTATGCATTTTGTGAATAGATCACTTAAGCTGGTAAAATCCAGAATAGAAATGTTTATCCTTGTTTGTAAAGAAAATCTAGTGAGGGCCAAGAAAGATTGCAAATCTGAGTTTATCAGAGGCTTCATTTCGTCCATTTGGATCTTTGAGGGGTTGAGAGAGAAATGAAAGCAATTCTCAAATATCCTCTCTAGAGCATCTTCAGCTGGAGGGCCTTTTTTTCGGGATAAGTTAGTTGCCAAAGCACGAATAAGATCATGCATGATAAATTTATCTTCTTCTACATCATGGAGAGGTGAGTGCTGAAAGAACCCTCTCAACAGCAACTCATCAAAATTCTGAAGACCAACCTCTTCAGGTTGTCTTCCTTCCACAGGGATTATGAAACCTTGTGACATCCACATACGAACAATCTGCTGTTTCGCAAAGACATAATCCTTTGGAAACAAGGAACAATAATGAAGGCACTTCTTTAGGTTGTTTGGCAATAGTTCATAACCCACTCTTAGAGTTGGCAATGTATCCCCATCAAACCCATCCATATTCCACAGATCAGTTTTCAAAATTTCAACCCAAGATTTTTCATTTTTTGAACACACAAGGAGTCCAGCGAGAACCTTTATACAGAGGGGGTTGTGCTGGCACTTTGAAACAAGTTGCTTGCCAGTCTCTACTAAATCAGTATTGGCATTTGTACTAAGACCAGTAAATATATGTTGCCAGAAAATTTTCCAGCAGTAATAATCAGATAAAGGATCCAAATAATAAGTTTGCATTGCACCAATGACCTCAGCTACATCCTTGCTCTTAGTAGTGACCAGAAGTACACTTCCTCTGGTACTATGGTTTAATATGGTTACTATTCTATTCCAAAAACATGGGTTTTCATTCTCAGCATCATCCAATACAACAAAAACTTTTGTACCTGACAATTCATCTATCAACAATTCCTCAAGTAAATCTGCCTCTGTCATAGGACAAGGAGAGCTCGTAACAGACTCAATGAGTTTCTTTATTAGTCTTGTTTCATCAGACTTCTCAGGCATAGTAATGAACATACGAGCATCAAAGGAATCTAATACTCTTTCTTCACTGTAAATAAGATGAACTATACTGGTCTTGCCAATACCGCTCTCACCAACTATGCAGACTACAGTGAGATTGTTTCTGTTGAAATCATCTGACAATAGGAATTCAATGATCGAGTTCTTTTCATTCTCTCTACCATAAACTGGTGAATCACCAACACGGGAACTCCTTTGGAATGACTCTATTGTTTCATCAAGCTTAAAGGGAAAAAAATAAGTAGAATTAAGTAGAGTAACAATGATTGTCCGAAGAAAACACAAAAAAAAAGCAGCTCAAAATTACTAATGCTAGTACTGCAGATATTCCTGTGTGCTAACACAAAGAATCAATTATTTTACACAGAAAAATGACTTTTTGTTGTTGCAATTGGATTCTGGTACTCAATCTAGTCTAGTCTAGTACGGCAGAGTAAAAATGCACATTGTTTTGCAGACGGTTACTTGGCCTATACCAATACCAGATTTTGTTTAGCAGTGTCCAGCAACATTAACAAGGCAGTATGTTTATCAGGATTCTGCTTTTCTAATCCTGGAAAAAGGGAAAGAACACAATTTAATAGCAAAGCTGAAAAGGCTACAGTATGTTTATTACCTTCCAGTTCTGAAACCCTGCATTTTGGCACCACTCCTCCAAAGAAGGACAGTGGGTGAGGTCTAGGTATTCAAGCAATGGAGGAGGCTGCACATGCAAATCAAATTGTAGATTGAAACAGAAACTTAGTAATAAGCTTCTAAGAGATAACAGCTGGTTGAGCCCAGTAAGTGAAGTGAGCTCCGGGCAGCAGCTGATCTCAAGAGCCTCAACTGCCGACAGCTTCTCACAAATTGACACCGCATTTAATCTTTCACACCCACTGATTCTCAAGGTGTGAAGTACAGGAAGCCCTGGAAGTTCTACAAAGTCTGACAAGCCAGAAAGGTGCAAAGAAGTAATCAATGTAAATGGTGATGCGTGTCTGAGCCGGCGATTGTATATTGGATTGAAGAAGCCATTTACGGATTCAGGGACATCCATCAGTACTGACGGTTTCATCAGCAATTTGTATTTTTCCGACCAAGGTTGAGAATGGTTGCCAGAGTAAAGGAGTTTACCCACTTCTTGTTCTGACAAGCCAGGGTTTATATAGGTAAGCACACCGCTATAACCTATCTTAATTTCCCCTGAAACCAAGAGTTCCTCCAAAATCCGGATTATCCAATTGATCTCATCATTAATTTCGCTTGAACTAGGAAAACTCGTGTAAAACCCGTCTGTTGCAAAACATGAAAATGAAGAGCTACCTACCTCCTCTAATTTTTTATTTTGGCCTGGTAAGTTTGAAGCCATGGCTGCATCCTTGCCTAGCAAAAGCTGCTGGAGTTTACACAAGATCTGGTCGGCGGCATAAGCAACTACTTTAGTGTTAACGATCCAACGGTCCGGGAATTCCCGGCGAAGATCGGTACTCACAGTTTCCAGATTAGAGAACAGATCTCTCATCCGATTGATTGAGCTGCTGAGGCTTGGTGGGAGGAAGGAGGAGTAGATTGAATCTAGGAAATTGCATCTCATCACGATCAGACTGAGAAAGTGAGTTAGAGTGATGCCCATGGTTCTTTTGGAACTTGGATAGGCGCAGGAGGGATAGGATTTTATCGATTGTTTCTTGTTCTTTCGTTTCTATGTTTCCTTTTTCTCCTTTGATAACAGAGTTTTCAGATCTAGTGCAATACCTGATCGTGTAGAATGAGATCTGAGTCGTCCGTTTTACTCTGACACGCATCCTAAAACGAACTCCTACACCGAATTAGTTTTGATCGGCTGGAATATTCTACTCCCTCCCTCAAGTACCTGAGGGATATGGACTGTTTGATAGAAGCCAACTCGTCAACCTTGCATACTTTCTAGTCAACGAGGGCCCCACGGAAAGAATGATCGTGTTCACGAACACTCTGATCGGAACCAAATCTCTCTCCCTCAAACTCAAAATGAAATTCCCGATTTAACAAATTCACTGATCGGAAGGAGGCGGCAAAGCAGAGAAGAAACGATTCGGCGTGACTTTTTTTCCACCAAATCGCGCGGTGAATTTCTCGGAAAAACAGTGAGATTTGGTGGCGATATGAAGTTTGTTTTTTACCCTCTCGCCCTTCTCGTTTCAGTGACGATCGGAAAACTACAAAACAACTTTAATATGTTTCTCTAAACTGCCGATAAGCACTCCGTCCATTTCTCCTCTCTATTACCGTTCGATTTATGTATTTTTTATATATTATTATGTGAAATTTGTTTGTATTAGAAAAAACTCTGAGAACTACATTGGTGACATTTATTATAAATAGAGTTAAGTTTATGACTATTTTTTTAATTTTTCAATTAGGTTCTTTCTCATCTCAATTTTTATTCTGATCATCAAAATTCAATTTGTATTGTAAATAGAGTTAAGTTTTTCAATTAGGTTCTTTCTCATCAAAATTCAATTTTATTGTAAATAGAGTTAAGTTTATGACTACTTTTTATGACTATTGAATTCTTGTCATGACGTGGTTCCGATCAGAGCCGAAAAGGAACATAAAAAACTCTATTCTACCTTATCTAAAATAATATTTCCAAATTCAAATTCTAATATATATTTTTATACGATTTTATATATGTTTTCTACGATCTTATTGGTTATTTTTATAATTAAATATGAATTTACTACTCTAAATGAAATACGCCACTAAATAAGCAGAATTGGTTTGTCATTAATTATTGACCAACTCGTTTGGTTGAGTTCGAGTTGCCCGAAATTCGCTTACAACTCGCATTAGCATATATATATATATGAATTATTTTGATAATTTGATAATTAGTGGACTTTTTATTATAATATGGATTGTTTTTTTTTTTTGTTAGTTAGCATTTTGAAAAATCTCATATTTTAGCGGAAACGCAACTTAGTTTGTGCACCAACAAGACTTTTGTATTGTTTTTTTTTAATTCAAAAACACCAGTGATGCGCTGATATTTTTTTTAAAGTTTTGAAAATAGTGTATTGATGTATTATTGCAAAAACACTGATGATGTGTTGATATTTTGTACCCTAGTTAATCTTGACAGCAGTACATCGATGTTACATTGCAAATATGAATTATGCATCGATGTTTTACAAAAAACCACCTTAGTATCAGTGTATCACTATAATCAAAATCAGTAATTTATTTTGCGAGTTAGCTCACAAGCTATGAGCTGACTCGAGTTACTCACGAGTTGAATTCGAGTTGGTTTTTCAACTTGATTCTTATTTGACAGCTCGAGTTGACTCGAATCATGAGTTCACAAGTTGAGTCGGAGTTTCTCATGAAAATCAGAATATCTCTCGTATAAAACACAATTAATTAAAAATATATTTTAATATATATTTTCTTACTTTTACTTTAACCGACTGAGGTAAGATTTTAGTTCTTATATGATATGATATTTTAAATTCTCGGATAAAACAAAGAACGGATATTTGGTGAAGTACATTAGTGTTTTTATTTATTTTTTTTTTTTTAAAAAGGCATAAGCCCGTTCCATTAGCATGAAACCATAATTACAAAGTCATTGTTCAGCAAAGTAAGAGCCAAGTACTACTGATAAGGAGCACAAAATAACCACAAAGCAACATAATATGCATAACAACCAAGCTATATACCAAGCTTGCGTTGAGTCTAAGTACCAAAAGTATGCTAAAGAGGCTATAACTAAGCCGCACAGGAGGGGGCTAATGATATATACTAAGTACAAAAATTGATTGGGGATTGTCTTCACTGCTGACCAGGCATCACTGGAGGCTGATACACCACCATCTCCAGAGGCATATATTGATCTAAAGGAATCGCATCTTCAATAATTGGCATCCAGTCTTCTACTGCTTGTTTCACCTTTGCCTTGACATTTCCTGCCCAATAACAAAGTAGAGATTTAATTAGAAAGATAATCGTTCGAGCTGATTTAGTAGTGCAATTATTAAAGCATCTATCATTTCGATGACGCCATAGTGTCCAGCACACAGCACTTAGTACCAGTAAGAAACCTATTTTTTCAGTCACTGGTAATTGCATAGCAAAATTAAGGATATCATCAAAAGAAAGCCATTCATGCATAACATCTTGACTCTTTCCTAACCAAAACCACACTCTTTGAGCCAGAGTGCAAGTGAGAAACAAATGTGTAATGGTTTCATTGTCAGTACAGAATTGACATGTTTGGTCACCAGACCAGCCTCTACTGGCTAAGTTGTCTTTGGTAAGTATTGAGTTATGGGTGGTCAACCACATAAATACCCTAATTTTTGGTGGGACAGGTATGGTCCACCATATCAGTTCTGAGCTGGTAGGTAAGACTCCTCTAAAGTTTAAAAAGCTGTACAAGGAGTGTGTATTGAACTTCCCTGTTTGATCCCATCTCCAAGCTATTTGATCTTGGGCTGATGAAAAGAAAATGGTACTAATGATGTGTAGAATCTCAGCCCAATCTACCAAATCCATTCCTTCCAGTGGTCTTCTAAACTGAACCCTCAAACCTTGGGAATTAATAACTTCACTAAAAGAGATGTGTTTATTACTACATTTCCTATATATTACTAGATAACTAGTAGCTAATGAGCAGTCCCTATACCATATATCCTCCCAGAACCTACATTGTGATTGCCTACATGGAATATACTGTACACTAATAGATCCTATATGTTCTAAACTAGATATAGTTTTCCAAAATGGAGAGGGAGGGTTATTGTAGTCAACATACTTATGTAAGATGATGGTTTTCCAAATAGCATTGTAATCCGGATTTTTGAACCTCCACCACCATTTTAGTAACAAAGCATTATTCATCTCCTTAAGATCTAAAACCCCCATCCCTCCAAATTGTTTAGCTAAACAAATAGTTTTCCAATTCACTAAAGCATATTTCCTTTTTGTTTCTGTACCTTGCCACAAGAATCTCCTTCTAATTTTATCTATTTGGTTGAGAACTGTCTTAGGAATTTTGAAAACTAATAAAGCATATAAGAGGATGGAAGATAAGACTGAGTTCAATAATGTAATCCTACCACCTATAGAAAGAAGTTGACTTTGCCAACTAGGTAGTCTTGCTTCCAATTTATCTACTAAGAACTGTCAATCACTGACTGCAAGTTTTTTTATGTGTAAAGGGAGTCCTAAATACTTGATAGGGAATTGTCCCCATTGACATATAAAGAAATGGTTTAAGTTGGAGGTTTGTGGGTCTAGGTTTATATGATACATCTCAGTTTTGTCATAGTTTACTTTAATCCCTGATAAGGCTTCAAAGGCCATCATTGCCCACCAGGCAGATTCAATATTCTCTTCCTGGGCAGCCAGGAAAAGTATAATGTCATCTGCATAGTGACAATTTGTGATGGCTCTTTGATCTATACAAGTTGGACCTAGACCAGTGATCACTGCTGATGTTCTACCTTTATTGAAAATTTTACTTAAAGTATCTGCAGCTAAGATATAAAGAAAAGGGGATAGAGGATCCCCCTGTCTTACCCCTCTCTTACAATAAAAATAACTAGTTAATTCCCCATTAATTGTCAACAAGACTGTGAACTATATAACCAGTGAGTAATCCATTGAATCCATTTGTTACCAAAATTTCTACTAGTCAGAACTTCCAACAAAAAGTCCCAATGGATTTTATCATAGGCTTTTTCAAAATCCACTTTGATTACTACTCCTGATTGCTGATTTTGTTGACATGAATGAAGGATTTCTTGACTAACTATCATATTATCTAGAATGTATATATTTTTAAGGAAAGCTGCTTGACTAGGATCAATTAATCTAGGCATTACCTGTTCTAGTCTAATTGTAAGGAGCTTAGAGAGAATCTTAAAACTACAATTAACTAGGCTAATTGGTCTAAATTCTTTAATCTGAGTTGCATCCTTTTCTTTTGGAATTAAGCAAATGCATGATTTGTTAATTTTGTGTAAATCAAGTGAATTTTCATAGAAGAAGTGAGTGAGAATCATCAGATCAGCCTTAACTAAATCCCAAAAGAACTGGTAAAAATGAAATGTAAATCCATCTGGGCCAGGGGCACCATTTGGTTCAGAGGCAAATACTGCTTGTTTAAGTTCAGGTTCAGTGAAAGGTCTTTCTAATTCCCATTTTTCTATATTTAACAATTTATCATCTGAATCCCAAAAGTCAGGATCTAAATGGGCAAATTTACAACTAGTGGTGCCTAACAAATCTTTGTAATATGCCACTACATGAGACTTGATTGCTGGGAGAGATTGGGTAAGTTGCCCATCTATTTCTAAAGCATTAATCCTATTTTTTTTGGACCTATGAGTAGCTAAAATATGAAAATATTTGGTGTTAGCATCTCCTTCTTCTAACCATTTTTGTTTAGATTTCATTTTCCATTGTTCTTCCTCTTGATAAATTGCATCAAGTTGGTGTGTAAGGTTAACCCACTGCTCCCCTTCAGAATTGGTGAATTCCCTAGTGTCCCTTATTAGTTCTAACTCATGCAGTAAAGCTATTAATTGCTTTTTTCTCTCTCTTTTTTACCATAATAATTATGTGACCATCCTTTAACCCTTTTTCTAATATGTTTTAACTTTTGATTCCAACTTTTGGCTATGTCTGGTAATGAAAGGGAACATTCAGACCACCATTTATGCATTAGTGTGACAAAATCTGCTTGAGCAGTCCAACTAGGGTCAAATCTAAATAAGGAAGGAGATTGAGAAGAGTCAGAAGATGTTTGAACTAGGAGAGGACAATGATCTGACCCATGACTGTTAAGATCCCTAATTGAACTAGCTAGATATTTTTGGTCCCAAGCAAGGGAAGTAAAAACTCTATGTAACAAGGCAAATCTAGTTCCATTAGACCAAGTGTATCTTCTGGTGTGTAGTTTGTGTTCAATCAAATGGAAAGAGTTAACAAAAGAATTAAATTTGTTACTAATTGGAACATCAAAGTTAGCCCCTGTTTTTTCCTCTTTTTTTCTAATAGCATTAAAATCCCCACATAGGAACCAAAGATCTACATTAGGGTTTTTGATTTGGGATAGCTCATCCCAAAAGGATTGTTTAAGATTCCTAAGTACTGGTCCATAGACCACAGTCAATTGCCATTGAGTATTATCAAGTTTATTTTCCAGAATAATGTCTATACAAAAAAAGGTGGACTTTGTGATGAACAAATCTAATTTTGTTGCTATCACAGCCTACTAATATACCTCCTGGTCTACCAACAGAGGGAACCCACAACCAAGAATCTAATTTGCGTGAAATACTCCTAAGACATCTATTAGTAAAATATTCTTTTTTAGATTCTTGGATGGCTAAGAGATCTACTTTATTATTCTCAACTAAATCTTTAACTATTTGTCTTTTTCTACTAGAATTTAAACCTCTACAATTCCAGTTGAGAATATTCATTTAGGAATGAAAGAGACACTAGATTGAGCTAGAGTATCTACTAGAAGAGAATTTACTAATCTAGGGGATGTAGTTACTAAATCTACATCATTGTTAACTACTGTACTAAGTTGATGTACTTGTTCTAAGGTGACTGGAGTTTGTTTTCTATCCTTAGTATCCTGTAGAAAAAATTTGATGACTTGTTCAAATTTACTTCTATATAAGGATTTAAGACTATCAATAATCAATGGTCTATCCTCAACAGAAGTACCTAGAGTAATTTGATAGACTTGAAATAAAGCAACAATTGATCTACACTAAGTCTATTATATGGAAACCTATTGATAAGGCTAATACCTGAGGAGCTGCTGCCTTCAGACATTTTTCTTTTCTGAGCTTTGCTCAGAGTGGAAGTTGGGTCCCCCTGAACTGTGACTCTGAGGCTGCGGCGCAAGTCTGGTTTGGATTTTCTGATTGGAGTCTCAGCTACTTCAGGAGTTGGCATCTCAGTATCAGACAAACAGATAGCTTTGTCTGGGGTAGAGCCAGGCCCCTGCCTGTTCTATCTTGTGGCACTCCTAAGTCTGGTGCCCATCCCAGAGGCATTGGCAGAGGGTTTGTTCTTAGCTTTGATGATGCAAGATTTGGGGGTTTTGATAGCCAGTGGTTTGGTTTTTTTTCTCCCCCAAGTAAATTTCTTCTTGGGAGTGGGTCTTCATGCATGAAATGGGTTATTAATAGGATCATAGACCCATTTCTTGGAAGTTTTGGCAGGAGCACTAGCTGGTTTAGGTTTCTGTAAGAGGTTCAATCTTTGCATTCTAGCTAGAATGGGTTCATCATCTTCAGACATGTAATCTGGAGGTTTGGGAGTGGAGGTGTTAAGAGGAGGAGAGCTAGCTCATGGGGTAACAGTAGTTGGTGGTTCAGCTAATGCCACTGGTGATGTGACAGTGATGACTTCAGATGATTCAGCTAGTTGGGATGTTACTGGTGATGGTTGAGAAGCATTAAGGTTAGAGTCTGAGGCTGGTGATGCAGTGGGTGTAGCTACCTGTGTAGCAGTGACATGGGGTACTGGTATCTCTTGTCCTTTTGGCAGAGAAGCAGTGTCAGTAAAGACTAGTATCTGCATTGCTGGTACTGAGACTGGTGATGCAGTGGTGGTACATGTCTGTGTAACAGTAGCAGGGGGAACTGGTACTGCTTGCCCTATTGGCAGAGTAGCAGTATCAGCAAGTACTGGTATCTGCCCTATTGGTACTGAGACAGTTGGTTTTGACAAAGACCTTGAACTGGGTCCAGCCCCATCTGCATATCTAGTTTGTTGCATATATCTTTCCCATTCATTTAAATCTATCTCTTCACTAATGAGTTCTTCCTCTAAAAAAACATTGAGCCCTTGCATTAGTCCCTTACCAGTATCTACTGTTCTGAGGTTGACTGGAAGGGAAGGGGGTATATCAGGGTTCAGCATTCGTATACTACCTCTCCCCTGTACCAGTGGAGGGTGTTGGGTGGCATTCCCTCTCTCAGCAGCAGGGTGAGGTCCTAAATCACGCCTTTCACTTTCCCCAAATTCGGTACCATTAGGATAGGGTCTCCCTCTCTTCCTACCAGCCCATGCATTCAGTGGTTCTGTTTGGTCAGTTTCTACTTCAATGTCAATTTCAAACATTGACATTGTACCAGTAGGATCTCTATATGGTACTAGGTAGGTTTTGGAGAGAAGTTTAAGGTCACACACAGCCAGTTTTAATCTGACAAATCTGACATCATACCCACTCTGAGTAGCACTATCGATCTCTTGCACATAAGCCCCAAAAGGGTTTAGGACTCGATCATACTCAGTGAACTCATCAAAGAAAATCGGAAAGTTGTAAATCCTAACCCAAACATGTTGTAATGAAATACCTTCACTGAAGCTTTTCTCCCAGGCAATGATCGGGAATTGAACATCTCCCAGGCGGAGGTAACCTTTAGAAGCAACTGAGTCTAACCAGGTAGCATTGGGAGCTTTGATGAGGTATTTATACTCATCAAAAACTGACGCAACCCACCGATGTTGATCGAACTGGCTTCTGAGTACATTTTCTACTTTTTCCGGCCCCCAATCCGCTATATCGTCGAGGACAAAGCTCATCAGTAGATTAGACTCAATCGCCTGTGAACGAGGTGTAACTTGAAGAACGACTAAAGGAGGTGTGATCGCCATTGATGGATGAGAGGAGTTTCTAGGTCTCAGAAAGGGGAGAGGAGGCGGGTGAATGGATCTAGGTTTAGCCTTTGGCGAAACAATTGGATGAATAGTCGGTGCGCGACATTCGGTGGCCTTATGACCTAGTCGGTTACATGCAAAACACAGTTGTTTGTTGCGACAAACTTTTGCTACGTGCCCTCGATCGCCACATCTCATACAGATCGGACGATGCGGGGTGGATTGTAACCGAATCTAAGCAATTAATGCGATTACGGACGAGTGTGGATCTCGACGCAATCGGACGCCGTTGGATTGCTCTCACGCCACACTGCAGCAGAGTGTTTAACCACTTGACTATAAGAGCGACGTAGGCCTTCGGTTGGACTCAGATCCGCCATTAATGGCGCTTGGGGATCCCATATTTTTTACAAAAACTGTCCCTTAACAGGCCCAAACGGCGCTGCTGGGCTTTCTGGAGCAATGGAGAAGCCATAGAAATGTGTTTGTTTTTTGGTTTTTGATGATTTTTCTGTGTATGGTTCCCCAATGGATTGACCCGCAATAATACCTACAGCTTCTCCCAATTCAACCAAATCACCATGAGTGGGACTCCGACCATAACATAATTGACAGATCCAAGATGTACTCCTGCAAGTGAAAGGAGTTCTAATATATATTAATTGTGTTTGAAAAGTTCTAAATCGATTGACCAGTCCAATGCCAATATCTTGATTTCGAGTGGCAATGCATCGTAGACCGATATAGATATCATCTGCTAATACACGACCGATTAGTGTTTGGACAAAAATGGTTTCTGTCATCCCATTTTGAGGACTCACAGAAATACCTCGGATAGTACCACAGTCTCTTCTACGTACAACAATGTGTTGAACTACTTCAACAAGTCTACGAGTAAGATATCCAGCATCTGCTGTTCGTATAGCAGTATCTACAACTCCTTTGCGAGCTCCATAACAAGAAATTATATATTCAGTCAAAGAGAGTCCTTCGTGTAAATTGCTTTGAATGGGTAAATCAATCATTTGTCCTTGAGGATCTGACATTAATCCTCTCATACCTACTAATTGGTGTATCTGAGATGCATTTCCCCTAGCTCCCGAAAAAGACATTAAATAGACTGGATTAGAAGGATCAGTCATCTGAAAATTTGGATTCATTTCTTGTCTCAAATATTCACTTGTAGCATACCATATTTCAATAGATTGACGTAATTTTTCTACTGCGTGTACATTTCCATAATGATGGTGTTTCTCCAAAATAGAAGTCTGTTGTTCAGCATCTTGAACTAACCATCGTTTCGATGACATTGTTAAAAGATCATCAATTCCTAATGAGATAGATGTAGTAGTGGCTTGATGGAAACCTAAAGTCTTTAGTTGATCTAGGATATAGGATGTATATCCCATTCCAAAATGTACTATTAATCTACTAATAAGTCGTTTTATAGCAGTTCCATTTATGACTTTATTGTAAAAGGCTTGTTTTTGATCTTGTTTTTTCATAATTACTTCTATATTAGAGTAGGATTCGACAATAGACATGAGTTAGTGATTCGAAGATAGAATATCCTTTATCTTACTCTTGATTCATGCAGAAATTCAGAAATAAAGAAATGAATGAAATTGGAAAAACCCGGAATTTCGCCGCCTGGGAAGGCGCATGACCTAATCTAATTTTTGAATTGAAATAGTGTATCAATTATAGTGTATCAATTCGACTAAACCCTTGTATGGCTTCTTCTATTTCTCGATAAAAAGAAATATGACCAAGAGTGGTTCGAATTTTTGCTTTTTTCTATGCTATTTCCAATCACGTTTTTCTATTTTTCTATCGTTTTTTTCGCTTTTTTCTGACTAAAATGAGATCTCTCCACAGGGTTCAATTCTCTGGAACATACTCCAGAAAAAATACTTTCTTCTACTTCATATTTTGTTTTCTTCTCGCGCTACCCACTAAACCCACTCAATGTTCTTCGATCCAATGGCGCGAGATTTCTCTGGTACGACCGCCACCCCCATCACTCCTCAAAATTTCTCTCCACACTCCTTTTTTAATTTTTGTTTTATCTGAGTAAGGTGAGTTTTCTTCTAATTTCAGGCGGAAGTCGAGAAGAGTTGCAAAATACGCTTTTGGATTAGTGTTTTTTATTATAACATATTAATAACAAATTATAATTTTATTTTAATAGTATTTTTTTTACGATAACCTTAGAAGTTTATTCGTCTATGGCTCTAAAAACTATTTTTTATTACAAATAAATTCAATTACTAAATATTTACCAATAATATCATTCTTCTTTCAAGAAAAATAATTTGTAAATCAAAATTTACTTGATTTAAGGGTATTAAAATTAGATTTCTGAATTTATTGATAATATTCAGATTATAAACTTAACAAATATTAGTTTATCAACGGACTTTGTTCAATTAGAGGAACAAAAGTTCTAATTAAGATTTAATCAAGTTCTGAAAGATTCTGAAGTTTAATTTCCTCTCTGTTGATTTGAATCTGATTTATTGAATCGCATCTGAACGCTTTGATTAAAACAATTTAAACCAGATTCAACAGCTTTGTGTATTTTTGTTTTGTTTTTTTAATCAAATTAGTATGTCTGTAAACCTTACATTATTAAATAAATTAAAGTGTAAATCTTTTAAATCAATCATAAAATTTTCCAATTAATAAATGAGCGTCAAATTTACTCTGAAAATTTGACCGAAAATCCGAAATGGTCAAAGCTTTGATACTTAAAACTAGCAAATTAATGTTTTATATAAACTGATCATAGACAAAACAAATTCAGACCTCCGGTTTGGGAAGTGAATTAAATTTGGGATTTTCAGATTTACTTAATTACTATCGAAACACAGAACAGAAGTTTAACGAGCTTTTTTTTAATAATAATCAGAGTAAAAAAATGGTAATCTAGATCAACTAAATTAAAATTTGATCCACTGCTCCAATTGTGACTTAACATATCGCCAAATTTTATGTCAGAAAAATATTAATGTAAATCACTATCCGAACTTAGAATACGCTTAATATTGTTGGATAAATTTTCAGAACAATTTGAATAGTTAAATAAATCAATAAATTAAATAAATTAAGTTGAAATAATATTAGCCGGATCGTGTACGAGACACTGTCTAAGACGTATTACATTTATATCATGTAAGATTTGAAATTGCAACCAATAATTCAGGATTGTCGCTTCTTAGCAACTGACGATAACTTTAATATTCAATATAGATCAAAATTTATTCAATTAAGATAAATAGAAAAGGTTGAATGAGAGTATAAAAGAATTGTTTCATTCTTTGTTTTTTTCCCGGATTCAAAACGGAGAGAATTAAAGAGATTAATCTGGGAACAAAACCCAGTCAGAGAATCAGAGGAGAGAGTGCATGTATAAATTGTAAGAAGAAAACGAAACGCATCAGAGTGAATGAATGATGCGGTAATTAAAAGGCGTCGTCGTTAAAAGGAGATATGAATAATCAGAAACGATCTTTAGCCAAGCGCCCTTTGAGCATTCATTTCAATTAATTCTAATAGATAAGCACGCAGAAAAATAACTGAATCGAACATTTGATAGATTTGATTTTCTCAGTTCAACCCTGAAGTTTTTGAGTTTTTAAAATTTAGGTTTCAACGTAACAGTGGACCCAGAATAAACGTGCAAGTCCACTGGTGCCAAAACATACAGACCACTGATAAAAATGATATATTGAAAAAGTACTTCATTAGTAATGCAAAGAAACTAGGAGCAGTTATTAAGAAGATTGAAAAACCCAGGGTCAGAGGGCATATATCCAGCTTGAGGAGGGTATGTTCATCAATCTTGGAATAGAGAGTGTGGGTCCAGATGGAGACCACAAGGGAGACTATGGAGACGTATTGGGCGATGGATATCGAATCAAGGATGGCTTTGGAGAGATTGGGCTTTGGCCACATTGGCATTTGTTATCATTTCCTGGAGGAAGGTAGAGGCGGTGTGGTTGTCGAGGTAGCCAGGTTGGTACCACCATATGCCTTCTTCTTCCATTTCTGACAGGGTCGGCCCTGGTTGTCGGTCTCCATGAGTCACTGTTTAGCTTGTTAGTGATGAGTGTGTGCTTGGGGCATTGACATTACCTGGTTGAGAAAGTGTGAGTATTTCATCGAGATGTGTAAGCCATGAAATATGCTGTTGTTGTACTGGTACAAAACCAGGCCAGTACAAATTGAAGCAAAATTAAGGTTTACTCATCCTCAATTCAGAAAATGCTGTGGTTATACTGGTGCTAGACCAAACCTGGTTAATGCGACTACCAATTAAAATTGCATACCAGGAAAACTTTGTGGTTGTACTAATAACAGATTGGACCGATACCAATTGTATACCAATTATAATTGTAGACCAACTCTCACTATATTATTCCATTTTGTTGACAGTCTTCAAAAATGTTCAGTCTTCCCTGGCAGGGTCTAAAAGCAGGGACTAGAAAGCACAAGTATGATAAAATCAGTGAGAAGAAAATGCTCGCTCCAGTTGAGGTATTTATTATAGAGTGAGGCTATGTTACTATGCGGAAGGTTCATCTTCGTTGGTAGATCATTGAGATCAAATTGACACACCACGAACAGATTATCACAAGCACTCTTAGCAATAGAAAAATTCTTTTTTATTTTTTTTATGAAATAATTGTATAGTTCGTCTTTTTTGTGGATTTTAAATCTTAAAACTAGAAATTGAAATGTAATAAAATTTTCAAATCTATTAAATTTGGACACATTTGGGTTGTTGCTCGGAGACATGTTAGCTCACTAGTACTGTTACACACCTCTGGTCATGAGGCAGGCCACACGAGTAGGGAAAAGCTGCTAGCTACGAAAAATTCTGGGAAACATCAACGGTTGCTGGCTTCTTTGTCAAAAGCAATTCTTCATTGGTAGCAAAAAGTTATCCATTAAGCGGAGGAAATAGCATTACATTAAGAATGTTCCCTCAGAGCAGATTGGTTCATACTATGGATCAATGTTTTCGTTTTTAGAGTCCAAATAGTCGATTTGAACCATTCGAGATGATTTCCATATGAAAATGTACTTGCAGACTAAAGTTTACTTTTTTTTTAATTTTTTAAATAGGTAGAAAATCACAACTTTTGAATGGTCCAGAATATTTTGATCAAGTGATTTTCTACCTATCTAAAAAAATAGTAAAAAATTATAATAAATGTAAATTTGATCTACAAGTACATTTTCATATGGAAATCATGTTGAACGGTTCAAATCGATTGTTGGAACTTTGAAAATGGAGATATTGATCCATAGTACGGACAAATATGCGCTATGCATAGTGCCGTAGCCTCACTCTTTATTATAATATTTTTGAATTATTTGGGATATTTTGAAAATTATACTCCATACTTATATGCAAATGAGATTACAAATATGCAAGTCAACATTATACAAATTTCAATAAAACCAAAACAAATTCTTGTAATTGGCATCTAATGTCCAAAGAATACCTTTCGTCTAAGATTTTTACTGTAATCAGTGGTGGTATAAAATCCACGCAATATATTTATTATCAGGTCCTGTGCAAAAATTATCCATCAGAGTACATCATATTTTCAATATTGTCGGTCACTAAGATATGAAGATAAGCCTGATTATTCCTATCTAAAGAAGCTTTTTCATAACCTATTCATTTGTCCAAATTATTGCTATCTAAAGAGGCCTTTTCAACTCACCCCCTTCCAATTGGACCTGTTCCGACCCTCCACATGATTTCTACAAGTTCCTAAAGCCAGATTCTTGTTCGATTCACTATATGATTCTTGTATACTACTACTAGTCATAAATGCATCACAGCTTCATGAAAGGAAAAAGAAGCACATACCTTAAGAAAGTAGAGAAGACCCATCATTTGTTAACTCACATAATTGTCCCTTTTCTCTGCGTGTGGAATTGAGATCACTAGAAACCAGTAAGGGACATTGAAGTTCAAAAGTGATTTGGTTCCTCTTGACCAAGATCAGGCATTCCTATAAGAGAGACAAAAATGCATCAGATATGCTAACCTGAAAAGTCTGACATCACTAATTTTTTGAGAGGAATAGAAATGATAATAAAGCTGAGGAAGTATTTGAGAAAACATAGGCATATGATGATACCTTCCATTAGCAAAATAATATGATGCTTTATGTAGTACCATAAGTTTCTTGACAACAAGGTTTGTGGAAAAACTGAAGTGGTAGTATTGCTCAGCCAACTACTTTGCTTAAACTTATATTGCAATAGGTTTGAAAAAGAAGATATATTACTTCCAGGGATTACAATACCTGCTGGTTCATCCAGTACTGTATGGCATTTGGTATTGCTTATGAAAAAGGAATGGCCTTCTATGTGGCTTTGACTGCCCTTACCGGCAAAATTTAGTTTTAGAGCCATAATTAATTTAAATAAATTAAACATTTCAAGGTGATAACAAATCTAAAACATACACAACAATCACAGAACATAATTTTTTTCAAAAGTAACCAAAATATAACAAACAAAAAACTTAATATGACCTGAGATCAGAGATACCAATATCTGAGATCAGAATCTCTGGTTACATGCCAGGTTCAACTTGGGCCTAATTGATTCGAAGGAATAGTAGTATAGTACCCATACCTTTTCACAACTCTTCTCCTTGTTGAAGCAGTGGAGCTGGCAACTCTGAAAAAGCAAAGGGCAGCCAGAACAAATGTGCATGTGTTGAAGTGATGGTAAGAGTGGGAGTTCATGTAGCTGTGGACTGTGCTTTACATGCAATTTTCTTACCGACCTTAGTTGTGGTAAAGTTTTCAGTTTGTTACATTGCATGATAGTAAGTGTATGTAAAAGTGGCAGATCTTCCTCCTTGACCCCATCCCATTTCTCCAATGCATCCATCATTATGAACTCTAAAATCTCCAGGGCTGGAAAAGTATGATCAAGTTCTTGCTCAGTACCTCCACAAAACTCGGGTCCCACATTTTTTAGTTTGGGCAGGTTTTGTATCAGGAGGTGCCTAAGAACCTGGAGCTGGCCAAGGGGTGGAAGTTCATCACAATTCCAGCAATCTTCCAGAGTTATTTTAACTAATTTGGCGAAGCGCCTGTCCCCTACCCATTTGGGAAGTTTAGAACCACAAAAACCTCTTATTGTCAAATGCTGTAGGTTCTCATTAGGCTGGAGCCCTTCGAGTACCATATAAGAGGATTTTGAAGGTACCATTTCTGAACTACAAGGAGATATTGACCATTGCAGAGTCAATCTTTTTAGCTTTGCCTTATTAATCAGTTTGGCCTTCTCGGCTTCTTCTTTATCACATATATTTTGCAACCCTAAGATCTGCAATTCATTTTCCAAATTTTCCAAATTATTTAATTCTCCAATTCTGCAACTCCGTGAGTCACTTGTCACGAAAAATATTGGCAACTCTACAAGATTAAATAACTTCCCAATGCCGGGCGGGATGTAGACACTGGAACACTTCGGCATAGGTAATTCTAGATGCCGCAAATTGAGAAGATGCTTTATACCCCAGGGAAGCTCATTTAGAGAGTAACAATCCTTCAGATCTAATGTTTGCAACTTGAAGAGACCACAAATTGACTCTGGCAACCTTTGTAGTTTGGTTTTCTTGAGCACAAGATAGCGCAAGTGTATTAAGTGGTTGACTGACCTAGGTAGTTCCTTGATGTTAGTGTGACTTAAATCAAGTGCTCTCAAGCATTTAACAAAGGAAAACAGGTCAGTGGACACATTAATTCTGAAGCTTTCATGTTCAGACTTGCACTCAGTCCTACTGATAAGCAAAAGGCTTTGAAGGTCTTTCTCGTTTTGGAGCTGGAATTCTATAGTTTTCTCCAAATCCAAGCATGGAGGAACCAGTGATAAGTGCCTAGCCTTTTCATGATAATCACACAGTTTGTGACCT
Source organism: Carex littledalei (assembly GCA_011114355.1). NCBI lineage: Eukaryota > Viridiplantae > Streptophyta > Magnoliopsida > Poales > Cyperaceae > Carex > Carex littledalei. The sequence continues at coordinate 2,571,299 of CM022103.1, read as the reverse complement.
TCTATTCTGCAACACTCGTGCGCAATAGATTGTATCAACTCATGAAACAGATCATGCATCACGTACCTCTCGACACCAGCACCATCCATTTGGAAGAAACATCTCGATACCAACTCATCGAAGTATTTTCCTCCAACCTCTTCACGCTGCAGATGTCTATGTGCCTCAACAAATTCTTGTCCAATCCATACCCGGATTAATTGCTCTTTCTCAAACGCATATCCCTTTGGAAACAGAGAGCAATAAGCATAACAGCGTTTTAAATAAGGCGGAAGGCGATTATAAGCAACTTGTAAAGGTGACAAAATCTCACTTAGAAGCTGATCATTACTCCACAATTCGCTACGCAAAACATGAAGCCACTTCTCTTCATCAGCAGCTGAGGGAAGAAAATCCCCAATTACTTTTGCTGCTAAAGGTAAACCTTTACTCTTCTTCACAATCTCTCGACCTATTGGTTCCAAAGAGGAACAAGTACTGGTATTACGGCCTTCAAATACCCTTCTCTTGCTGATCAACCAGCAAATCTCATCAGGCAGGCAAATTAGATCATGAACATGAGTAGATTTAACAATGGTACTCACGTTCATATTCTGGGTTGTAAAAATTACTTTGCTCCCTTTGGCAGCGCGATTAAGAGATGCCTCCAGGCTCTCCCAATTTGATTTAACCCAATCCCGATTTTCATCACTCACCCAGACATCATCAAGGACAAGCAAGACCCGCTTCCCTGTTAGAAGCCTTAGGAGCGTGTCCTGTAGCAAATTAAATTCTCTTTGATCACGAGTATCTTCAACAAAACCCTGAATAATTGTCCGTGTTATATTCTCAGCATCAAAATCCTGAGAAGCACATATCCAAAAACGATCGTCAAAACGATTTTGAACTGTCTCATCCTGGTACAAATGCTGTACCAGAGCAGTTTTCCCAACTCCAGGCATACCGACAATACAGATAGAACCAAAAGACCGATTGCTAGAATCGTCACGTAGCAACAACTCACGAACACCCTTCAAATCCTTCTCTCTGCCATAGAGTTCTCCTTTGGTAAGAGAGGTGGTTGCAAGCCGCTTTCTAGAACAGCCACGCCGCAGCCCATCCTCCTCACTCAACCGTAGGTCCCTCCGGTCAGCAGCAATCTCATCGTACCTCTCCATCATCCTCTCAATTTTTAAATTGAAACACTCTGATGGAAAAGAGGAGAACAGAAGGCAAACCTCTTGGCGCTTCCTCTTGCCATCTTTAGACCCCACTAGTTCAAAATTGAAGTCCTCTAGTTGGCTGGTTCTGAAGGAGGAGAACTCGATCTCCTCCAGTACATCCTCAGCACGACGCTGAAGGTCTCTGAGTTCTCTCATCCAGTGCTGGTCAAACGCATCAGAGATGGGCAGGTCATCGGCTGATTTGAGAGCAGATCTGACTCGATCGAGCTTACATCTGAGCTTTTCCAATTCTTCTTCTTTGACAAAAGAGGGCTGGGAGCCATGCCCGAATTGTGAGCTGAGGGGAGCGATCAGCTTCTGGCCCGTAACTCGGAAGGAAACCAAGGCATATCTCAGAGTTTTCAGGAATGCTTCTTGATCAACCATGGCGTAGAATAATTGGGGAAGGGGAAGTGAGAGATTGTTGAGGGAGGAGATTATGCGAGACTGAGTGGAAAGTGGGAACTGAGTGATGGAGCAAAAAGAGATATTGAGATAGCAAGGTAGACTTCTTGGTTGACTTGTTCTTCAGTGAGCTGTAGAGGCGGGAAGCATTCTATTTAGTGTTGCGGATTGCTTGGGAATGCATTTCAGCTTTTCTTAGATGACAACACATCGGACTTTGGAGTTTACGACGTAGAGAAACCTAAAATCGCGAAATAAGGCATGCTGTTTTTGGTGCAAGGTAAGCGGATTTTCTTTAAAAAAAAATCGAAATATGCCAAAAAGAGTTATGATAAAAAAAATATGTCCAGTAATTTAAATTTTAAACCGATAAAAGTAATTAGTAACATATTACACGAAGATTGAGAATTCATTAACAATAATTGATAACTTTAATTTATACTTTATGCATGTCATATACATAAAAAATGATAGAACTTAATGTAAATTTTAGTACTTTTTGTCAAATGAGTTGAAATTTACAATGATCTATATTCAACGATATTTAATAAAATATCAAATAACACTCAAATTGTAATGTAATTGAATAAAGTGGGCACTTCAGATCAAAATAATGTTTTAATAAAAAAAAGTTGACTTGTTAATCAATATAAACAAAATAATTTCCTATCAATATTGTACATCAATATAAGAATTTATCCGTGTTTCCTTCTTTTTTGAAGAAGAATTGCTCAATTTTATATATGCTAGTAATTTTTTAAAGATAAAAAAATGAAAACTTTTTATTTTAGATAATCCTAACCACAATATATATTAGATAATCAGACATTAATTCTTTTACAATTTATTTTAGATAATCCTAACCACAATTCACATTATCCTCAACAACAAAAAAATATGGTTCTCGTTTTTAGTACTCTAACCGAAATTATGTCCAGTTTCGAATTTACGTCTTTCACGTCCAGATTATTACCTAAGGATGTGATCGGAATCAAGGTTTCTCTTTTAAAGCAAAAACAAAAAAAATAGAATTGAGAAATTTGGAAATCTTCTCATCGGAACTCACACGGCCAAAAGATAATTGATCGTTTGAGAAGATTTGAAGAAAAAATTTAGCTCCAATGAATTTCCGGGAAAAATGATGAGATTTAACGAGAATTGATTTGGAAAACATTACTTTCGGCTCGTGTTATGTTCTCCTTGGTACTTTCTGTTTCCCTCTTTAATCAAAGCTAACCTTCTTATTATTTGTTGACTAAAAAGAACAAGACTATATTTTAGCAAGAAATTTGATAACTCGTAGTTAATTATAATTATTGATGAATCAGTTTTAAATTCAGTGACGGTTCAAAAAGTTTTATAACATTAGAATTTAAAAGGCTAGACTGTTTTTTGTTTAACTTTTATCTGTTGTAATGACTTGGTGCTAATTTGGTCCTTACATGCGGTGCGGTGAAATGTTGCAGGTGCGAGCCAATCACATGGCCGAAATTTTTATTAATAGAAATAATAATAAAAGAATGTCGATATAGAAGAACGAATTCGTCGGAATTTTAAATATAACAAAGACGTTATTTTTGGTAACGTCCCAGGGGACGTTACCAACGATAACGGCCCGATTAAAATCGCTAATCGCAGCTCCTTAAAAAGCTGGCCGTCGCCAACGATGACGTCCAGAGGAAAAAAAAAAAAATATATGTGGCCGTCGCCAAAGATGACGGCCAGACTTTTTTCCTTTGCTTTTTTTTTTCTCCGATATTTGATATGCTCCAATATTTTTTCTTAAATTGTGAAAAAGTTTTTATTTAGACTATTAAACAATAATGAATTTTGAAAATCCAAACCGTTCAACATGTTCGAAATATTGAAATGTGCTTGGAGACCAAATTTTACATTTTTTGGAATTTTTTTACTATTTATTAAGCCATTTTTTCAATCGCTGATCCGGTGGTCCAGAAAATTTTACTGTTTACCGTTGGATCAGTAATTTTCAAAGTGGCTTAATAAATAGTAAAAAAATTCCAAAAAATGTAAAATTTGGTCTCCAATCACATTTCAATATTTCGAACATGTTGAACGGTTTGGATTTTCAAAATTAATTATTGTTTAATAGTCTAAATAAAAACTTTTTCATAGAAAAATACTGGAGCATATCAAATATCGGAGAAAATCAAATATTTGATGTGATCCAATTCCTCCCGATATTTGATTTTCTCCGATATTTGATATGCTCCAATATTTTTTCTTAAATTGTGAAAAAGTTTTTATTTAGACTATTAAACAATAATGAATTTTGAAAATCCAAACCGTTCAACATGTTCGAAATATTGAAATGTGATTGGAGACCAAATTTTACATTTTTTGGAATTTTTTTACTATTTATTAAGCCACTTTGAAAATTACTGATCCAACGGTAAACAGTAAAATTTTCTGGACCACCGGATCAGCGATTGAAAAAATGGCTTAATAAATAGTAAAAAAATTCCAAAAAATGTAAAATTTGGTCTCCAAGCACATTTCAATATTTCGAACATGTTGAACGGTTTGGATTTTCAAAATTCATTATTGTTTATTTTCTCCGATATTTGATATGCTCCAATATTTTTTCTTAAATTGTGAAAAAGTTTTTATTTAGACTATTAAACAATAATGAATTTTGAAAATCCAAACCGTTCAACATGTTCGAAATATTGAAATGTGATTGGAGACCAAATTTTACATTTTTTGGAATTTTTTTACTATTTATTAAGCCACTTTGAAAATTACTGATCCAACGGTAAGCAGTAAAATTTTCTGGACCACCGGATCAGCGATTGAAAAAATGGCTTAATAAATAGTAAAAAAATTCCAAAAAATGTAAAATTTGGTCTCCAAGCACATTTCAATATTTCGAACATGTTGAACGGTTTGGATTTTCAAAATTAATTATTGTTTAATAGTCTAAATAAAAACTTTTTCACAATTTAAGAAAAAATATTAGAGCATATCAAATATCGGAGAAAAAAAAAAGCAAAGGAAAAAAGTCTGGCCGTCATCTTTGGCGACGGCCACATATTTTTTTTTTTTTTTTCCTCTGGACGTCATCGTTGGCGACGGCCAGCTTTTTAAGGAGCTGCGATTAGCGATTTTAATCGGGCCGTTATCGTTGGTAACGTCCCCTGGGACGTTACCAAAAATAACGTCTTTGTTAGATTTAAAATTCCGACGAATTCGTTCTTCTATATCGACATTCTTTTATTATTATTTCTATTAATAAAAATTTCGGAATCACATGGACCTTGTTATTTCAAATCCACTCTTTCATCTGTTTTGAGATTTGTGCATTCCAAAAAATGAAGGGGTAGATTTGAAATAACAGGGTCAGATTTATTTCCATTGTGAGGATATATAAAATGCAAACTCACGTGCAACCCATGGCAGAGTCATTTGAGTTTAACATCAAATCGACTAATGACAAGGTTAAAAATAAAGTATTGGTAAATTATTTACAAAACATTCCATCAACATAGGAAGAATTCACAATTAAAAGCCGAATAGCCAATCCTTGTCAAAAAGCAATTAATAGTTTCTACATGCTAAGCAAATCATCTTCTAGATAGATTGCATCTCTTAATTATGTGACTAAATAACATCCAGTTCTTCCATATTTGAACCAGCACTGAGCGGGACACTGACCCTTGCAGCAGTAGAAACAAATCTTTTTGCTATTGGTCGAAGCCGTGGAAACATTCAGTGGCTCAATGACATATTGTTACACAATGTATTGCAACCCTGCTAACAATGAAACAAATTTCCTTTATAGGCGAAATTACAATCAGCATTACATTAAGCAGTGACTAATGCAAAAGTAAAGAACCAACCGCCCCATTTTCTCTTCCATCCACCTATATTACTCGTCACTTGCCATTTATTAGAGAGATTTTAATAAAAGCAGAAAACTTGCAGGGTAGAAAAGAAGACTTTGCAGAATTAGGGCATGTTCGGCTGCTCCCAAAAAATTACTGTTCACGTGGGAAAAGAAAAATTCACTCAAAGTGAATTTTTTTTTTCCACGTGAACAGTAATTTTTAGTTCAAATTTTTTTTTATCCCACACCCATACCCATTTCCTAGGGAGCGCCGAACAAGCCCTTACAGATCTATAATCCTATCCTAGAAAAAAAATGTAGGAACACCTCTTAAAATAGAGGTCGGAGTCCTGCGTTTTCTTTTCTATCTCGTTGAAAAAATTGTTTTTCCTCTGTCAACATAAAATTCCAAAGAAGGAACTTCTTTTGGATTTTTTTTATTTAGAAATTAAAAATTTAATAATTCGGAAAATGGAATATTGATTTTTTTTCTTCAAAAAATAGATGGAACCGCATGGTACAGTTCCACTAGGTGCATGTTCCTTGGTGAGGAACCCTGTGTTTTCAGACCTTAAACCCCATCCTGATCATAGATTTTCCTGAATCAGTTTGTCTTTGGTGGAACTACACCAATGGTGTGGTTTCATCTATTTTTCAAAGAAAAAAACAAACAATTCCTTTGCTGAAGATTTGATTTTTTAACTTCCAAATTAAATAAAAAAAGTATCAGCTTCTTTCATCACTGAATTGGGAATTCAGGAAGCTTGGGCTGACCACTCAAGCATATTCAAATTTAGTACGGGGGTAAACAAATCTCTACACTTTTATAAAGCTACTTCATAAAAGGGTAAATTTCTTCTGAGGTCACCAAATTATACCTGAAAATTCATTGAATTTTAATTTATCCAATTTTAGTAACTGAACTTCAATAGTTGTCCAAATTTGATCCCTTCGTTACTATTTCCCGTTATCCCCGTTCTTTTCTGTCATCTTTTTCTGTCTTCTCTCTCATCTCTCTGCCTTCTCTCTCCCTTGTCCTCTCTTTTATCTACTCTAGCAAACTCTCTCCCATTCCTTTCTAACCACAACATTCTTTTGTTCTCACATTAGCTTTTCTTTGGAGAAAGGAAAGAAGGAAATACATTACTTTATAATCAATTGATGCTTGAACGCAACTCCCATATGCCTGTCCTGGCCCTCAACATGCATACCAGAGGTATTATATTTCCAAAAATCAAGAAAAGAAATTCATGATTTCAGATGATGATGAGTCTTATTCTCTGTGCCAGTCTTGTGTGTGATTGCATTTGTGCAATCAATCTTGACATTACTTTTGATTCATTTTTGCCATATGCTTAAGTAAGTGAGTTCTTGATATTCTCTTTGTACTTTGCTATTTATGATACTTTTTAAGGATTTATTATTTATGATATGATATTGGCTCTCTTTTTGCCTATTCTAATAGAACTTTTCAAGAGCATATTTGGTCTTTCGTTTGGAAACAGATGTGCGGGCACAACATACATTGTGCTGGAATACAAGTGATGACTTGCAACTTAAACATATACAACAACATCAAAACCTTTAGTTCCAAACAAGTTGGACTAGGCTAGAAATGAAACCCAAACCGTAGTCACAAAACCCAAGGTAGATAGTAATAAAAATAAAAATAACAATATAGTAATACTAATAGTAATAATGGTACAATAATTATAATAATAGTACTAATAATAATACTAACAATATAGGGGCCAAAGTCATAAGCCCTACGTCCTTGACCCTGAATCAAAAGCTTTAGAACCTAAAGCCTATAACACTCCTCTTAAACTATGATTCCTAGGTCATGGTTCCGGTACATGGATCGCTAACTTTCACGCAGCGATATATTGGGGTTTACTTGGCTTGTGAATTTATAATTTTTTGAAATTATTCCAATTGAACAGACCTAATTAGAGAGGACAATTTGGATCATTTTCTTGTAATTAAGTTCGAAAACTGCTTCAGACTGATTAAAGCAGGACAATTTGGTTGATTGTGCAGTAAAATTTATATTTGTCAAAAGTTTTAGCAGCAACTACTCTTGCATCAGCAATTGAGCAAAACATCAAAGCCCTTAATTTCAGCTGCTAATGGAAAGGATTAATTAGGGAGATGAAATTCACTTTGGTGGTATGCCTCCAACTCATTCAGCTGTGAGATAAATTCGGTAATTTTCAATTCTCAATTCCTTTCGTTATTGGTACTGGGTTTTTTACAATTCAGATAGAATATTGGATAGTTTTTCTTTGTTTGAGTTCAATAATTTGATTAGTGATGTATAATTGGATAAATCAAAATCTTAGTGACTAAAAATGGATTTCAATTATTGTAGAAAATAAGTAGGATTAGGGAACAATTAGCCTCAGAAATTATTGATCATCATAGGCTAATTATAGAAATAAAGGGAGCAACTATTATATAAAGTTACTCAACCTTTATTTCTATTTATGGCAAGTTACCGTTATTTTCTCCAACAGCTATTTTTCTTTGTTTCTTATATATAGGCTACTGTACAACAACTTCAATTAATAACAAGAATTCTGTTTTTCCAACATCATTATTCCGCTACTTTAAATCACAAATTGTAACATGGTATCAGAGCGGGAATGAATTCCTGACTCAAAAACAAGAAAAACCAGCAGTACCAGTAACTGCAAGAACCAACAATTCAAGCACACCAGAAGTGCCAACAAACAAGAGACAGCAGTACCAGTAACTGCAAAGCAAGCCCAAATTCATTTACCAGTAAAATCACTTACTGCCAGAAAAAACCAGAAAAACCGAGATGGCACAAAATCACGAAAAACTCACAGGGGTGATGCTCAATGGTAAGAATTACCATGTATGGGCAAGGCAAGTCAGATTTGCCTTAAGCGGCCGAGAAAAAAACAACCACATCGACAGAGATTATAAAATCCCAAAATTATCCGAACCAGTGGCAACTGAGGCCGAGAAAAAGGAAGTAGCCAAATGGCGAACAAGCGACCACAATGTCATCACCTGGCTCCTCGCAACCATGGAGCCCAAGGTATCCGACTTACTTTCTTACAAAGACAGTGCTTTAGAAATATGGGAGAGAGCCGAGCAATTATACGGTCACAAAAAGAATTACTCCCATATCTACCAAATCCAAAGAGATTACCAACAAGCAAAACAACAACAAGGCCAATCAACTATGGAATTGTACGGTTACCTTCAAAAGAAGAAGGATGAACTTAGAGTTTATCGGCCTCCAACAACTGACCTCACTGAAATTCAAAAGCGAGAAGAGCAAGACTCAATCTTTCAGTTCTTAGCAAGCCTGGACTCCACCTATGAGGCTGTGAGATCACAGATCCTGCTATTGGCCGAGTTACCTTCCTCGGATGAGGTAGCGGCTATGATAGACAGGGAAGAAACAAGGAGAGCAGTTATGGGACAGCAACCTCTCCAAAACATCGAAACAAAAGCTTTCATGGTCACGGCCAAGCCCAACCCTAGTTATCGGCCGGAGGTAAGAGGCGACCAAGTCACTGCTAAATGCGAGCACTGCCGGCGAGAAGGGCACCGCAAGGAGCAGTGCTGGTTCTTGCACCCTCACCTCCGGCCCAAGTGGCACAAGAAAGGCGGAGCCGGGACCGAGAGAAAGGCGGAGCAAAGTGGCTGGGATCGAGAGAAAGGCGGAAACGAGAGAGGCGGAAATGAGAGGAAGGGTTCGGGGTCTGGTTTTCTCGCTGATGGGAGACCCGATCAATCTGATCCGTCCGCTGAAATAAGAAATGGAGGCGCCTCTTCGTCTAACCCGCAGGATCCCATGCGGCACCTTCTCCAGCAACTATCCATGATGCTAAATCAAAAACAGGAAAATCAGAGGACTTCTGGTATGATTTCTGTTGCCAATTTTTCGTTTTATCCAAAAAATTCTAGATGGATCTTAGATTCAGGTGCAACAGACCATATGACTGGAAATAAAAATTTGTTGACCAATGTTAAATTTTATGAAACCAAAAAATTCGTTACGGTTGCAAATGGTGACAAAATGGAAATTCTTGGAGAGGGCTCAATAAATATATTCTCAAAATTAATTCAAAACGTCTTGTATTTAAAAGATTGCTCATCAAATCTATTATCCATTAGCAAAATCACGAATGAGTTAAATTGTGAACTCATATTTTTAGCAAACAATGTGATTTTTCAGGATCGGATAACCAAGATTATGATTGGTGAAGGATTTCTAGAAAATGGGCTTTATTTTTTGAATGAAGAAAAATTCAATTTCAACACTACAAAAAATGAAGAATTGAGTACACTATGGCATAGAAGAATTGGGCATCCATCCGACAAGATTTTAAAAAATCTTTTTAATTTCTCAAAATTAGATAATAGTAGTTGTGAAATTTGTAAGCTAGGAAAACATACTAGGTTACCATTTAAATTATCAAGTTGTAAAAGCGAGAAACCATTTGATTTGGTTCACTCGGATGTATGGGGACCCGCCCCAATTACCTCTTTTAATGGATTCAAATATTTTGTCATATTTATCGATGATTTTTCTAGAACAACTTGGCTATATTTACTAAAAGATAAAAGCGAAGTTTTTTCACAATTTCTAGATTTTTACAATTTTATAGACAATCAATACAAAGCTAAAATCAAAATATTTAGATCCGATAATGGAACGGAATTTGTAAACCAAAATTTCTCAAACTTTTTTAAAGAAAAAGGAATTTTACATCAAACAACATGTGTCTATACACCTCAACAAAACGGTGTATCCGAAAGGAAAAATAGGCATTTACTCGAGATGACTCGAGTACTTTTATTTCAAAATAATGTTCCAAAATTTTATTGGTCGGATGCCGTTCTTACCGCTACATATTTAATAAATAGATTGCCAAGTGTCAATTTAGATTTCAAAAGCCCGTTAGAAATTCTTTATCAAAGAAAACTTAACATTGAGCATTTGAAAATTTTCGGGTGTACATGTTATGTACATAAAAATAATAAACAAGACAAATTAGACTATACCTCAATTAAGGCCATTTTTTTGGGGTATTCATCACAAAAGAAGGGGTATAAATGTTATGACCCTAAAAATAAAAAATTGTATATTTCTAGGGATGTAACATTTTTAGAAAAAGAGTCATATTACAAAGAAATTAATTATGAGAATATTTTTAGAGAACCCTCCAAGGAAATTATATTACCACCGGTTACAATAGAAAATGCTAGACCAATACCGCATGAAAATGAAAATGAAAATGAAATTGAGAATGAGGAAGAAATAGAAGAAAATTCCTCAAATGAAGAACACCATGACATAGAAGAGACACCGTTGAGAAGGTCAATTCGAACAACACAACCTTCAACACGGCTTAGGGATTTTGTCACTTACAAGGTACAATATCCTATACAAGATTTTATTACATATGACAATGTCTCTTCCAACCATAGGGCTTTCTTGACCTCAATTGAAAAAGAACAAGAACCAAATAATTATGAAGAGGCCATGAAAAGTTCCAAGTGGAACAAAGCCATGAAAGAAGAGTTGAGTGCTCTTGAAAAAAATGGTACTTGGGAAATAATTCAATTACCAACAAATAAAAAATTAGTAGGTTGTAAATGGGTGTATAAAATTAAATACAATAGTGATGGCACCATAGAACGGTATAAAGCACGTTTAGTTGCCAAAGGATACACTCAAACCTACGGTATAGACTATTATGAAACATTTGCCCCGGTAGCAAAAATGAATACCGTAAGAATATTATTTTCTATTGCGGTTAACCAAAATTGGAAATTATACCAAATGGACGTAAAAAATGCATTTCTTCAAGGAACACTTGAAGAAGAAGTATATATGTCGTTACCACCCGGTTATGAAAAAAATCAAAATTGTAATCTAGCTTGTAAATTGAAGAAGTCAATTTATGGATTGAAGCAATCTCCAAGGGCATGGTATGAAAAATTAAGCTCTCATTTAATATCTTGTAATTTTAAAATTAGCAATGCCGATCATTCATTATTTGTCAAAATTGAAAAAGAAAACACCACCATTATTTTAGTATATGTAGATGACATTATTATTACCGGAAACAACCAAGAGCATATTAAAAATATAAAAGCCCAATTAAAAGAAAAATTTGACATTAAGGATTTAGGCTACCTAAAATATTTTTTAGGGATAGAAATTGCATACTCAAACCAAGGCCTATTGATTTCCCAAAGAAAATACACCTTAGACTTATTAGAAGAAACCGGAAAATTAGGGTGTAAACCGGCCTCAACACCGATAGATGGTAAAAATAAATTAAATGGTGAGGATGGTGTACCGTTAGAAGATATAAACCAATTCCAAAGACTTGTAGGAAAATTAATATATCTAACGGTAACACGGCCGGATATCTCTTTCTCGGTAAGTCAAATTAGTAAATTCATGCATGCTCCTAGAACACCACACTTAGAGGCAATAAATAAAATTCTAAGGTATTTAAAAGGAACTCCCGGAAAAGGAATTTGCATGAAAAACAATAATTCTAACAATGTGTGTGGCTATTCCGATGCAGATTGGGCCGGAAGTTTCGATCGAAAATCGACAACCGGTTTTTGCACATTTGTAGGCGGAAACTTAGTCACATGGAAAAGCAAGAAACAAAATGTCGTGGCAAGGTCAAGCGCCGAGGCGGAGTATCGAGCCATGGCATCCACCGCGAGTGAATTAACATGGATAAAACAACTTCTCTCGGATTGTGGAATCCAAATTCAATTGCCAATGCAAATGTTTTGCGACAACCAATCGGCGCGTCATATAGCATCCAACCCCGTCTTTCATGAAAGAACAAAACACATTGAAGTCGATTGCCATTTTATTAGAGAAAAGATCCAAGCGAAAGAAATTGAGACTCCGTTTGTAATAAGTGGAGATCAATTAGCGGATGTTTTTACAAAGGGTTTAGATCCAAAACCGTTTGAAGCAAACATAGGCAAGTTAGGGTTACGAGATATCTACACACCTAACTTGAGGGGGAGTGTAGAAAATAAGTAGGATTAGGGAACAATTAGCCTCAGAAATTATTGATCATCATAGGCTAATTATAGAAATAAAGGGAGCAACTATTATATAAAGTTACTCAACCTTTATTTCTATTTATGGCAAGTTACCGTTATTTTCTCCAACAGCTATTTTTCTTTGTTTCTTATATATAGGCTACTGTACAACAACTTCAATTAATAACAAGAATTCTGTTTTTCCAACATCATTATTCCGCTACTTTAAATCACAAATTGTAACAATTATAATTCAGTTACCTCTGAAAAAATTTATCCTCATAAATTTATGTCATCGGATGAACTTAAAATTACAGGGTCTGCAATGACAAATTACAAAAAGGAAGAAGAATGAGCTGTACCGACTACCGAGTAAGTGTAGAATTTTTGGCCATCTCTGTCAGTGTCAACAATGAAGGGACCCGCACCGCAGGGGCACATCTTCTGAGGGGAATTTTACGAATCATGAGTGGATGTTATAACCCTAACTTTAAATCTAATTAATTAGTCTAATGATCGAGTTTTGCAACTAATTAAAACTTGAGTTAAGTAATTAACCAAAGCGAAGATTAAATCATTAACTTGATGATGTAGTTTTTATAAAATTGGTTATTTTAAATCAATTTGTAGTTTCATCAATCTTAGATTATATTAAAATTTCATGTTAAATCAATCTAAGATTTACGAAGTGTAAATCAAATTTGGTAATTACAATTTCCTAATTAAGAATACGCGTATTAATGACCATTATAATATATATCAAAAAGAATTAAATGAAGTTATAAAATAATATCAACGAATAATTGTAGGAATTCTAAACGTAAATGTTAGATTAAATTTTAGTTGATTGATAAAAAAGAAATCGTTGGTTTCGTTTAATCGCGAAATTTAATTTTTGAATTCGGAATTTTCTGACCAGATAAGATTATGATTTTAATTTATAAATTTATCACGACTAATGGCCAATAAATAGGCAATTAAATTTTGACCACGAGTCTCGTTTAATTTCCTTAATTAGATGTGGATAGTCCATGAGATAACACCAAATTGAATCCTTTGTAGTTATCTGAGAAATCCCAAACCGTTCAAATACATTGGCACCAATCTCAAAGCTATTCCCTCTCTTTGACAGTTGGCCCCCACTTCCTTTCTTCCTTTCTCTTTCAATTTATCGGACCAGACCCCTCATTCCTCTGGGTTCCTCTCTGTCCGCTGCCCCACTAGAACACCGCTCTCCCTTCCTCTCTCGCTGACAGCGAAACCCTACTCCCTCCATCTCGGTCACTGACCACCGAGCTCTCCATTTCGCTGTTCTCTGGAGAAGAAGATGAACCGATTAATTCTCTCCCACGCGCGCTGCGCTCAAAATTCTCCGCTGTCTTCTCCCCCGTCAGAGAAACTTGTACTTGCGACGATTTAGTCGCGTTTAAGCGCGTGGGTTGCGCACCTGCTCTCTGAGAGCGTTGAATTTATGATCTCTCTCTCTCTCTCTCTCGGGTTATATAACCTCTTACCTTTCTCTCTCTATTGTTTTTCGGTTCTTGCTTTGTTTAACTCTCATGTGCTGAGGCTTTTACCATTTCTCCCTCTTTTCCGTTTTCCACTGTGATTGTTGATTATCAAAGCCAAAAAGGCTTTGATTGTGCTTGGGTTACGATTTTCTCTCGGGCGCCTTCCTTGTGCTGTCTCGGTGCTAGGTGGTGCCTTTCTTTTGGTGAAATTGCTGATTTGAGAAGGCCGAGAGGCGAGCCATTCGCTTGGTACGGGCCAAAATAAGAGCCCCGCTTGTTTACGGTAATTGTCCCTTCTCAATTAATCAATTCTTGTTCCGTGGAATTTGTGAAATATCGCAAGTGTGGGTAGAACTTGAATTGATAAATATTGGGTGCGGGTTGTTGATTTTCCCGACCTAATTGATTGCTTGAATTTTGGCGTTTACGAGTAATTGCGATTGGATTTTTCTGTTAAGTGTCATTCGGCCTTATTTTGCCTTGCTGTTCTCTGGGTTCTGTCTCTGTACCGACCTTGTGCATGGTACCTTGTTGGTGCTGATTTTGCTAGTTCGGTACCATGCTTTCCTTGTTCCAGTGTTGGCCTCTGTTGTTGCCTTCACTGATTCTGACTTGTGCCTTTGTTTGTATTCTGTATGCTTGTTCCAGAAGTTGTGTGACTTGCTTGCTTGTGAAACTTGAACATTGGGTGTTGAACTTTTATGGCACTCGGTACCAGTCGCACCAGCCCGGTGTTGTTTACTAATACCAATCCTTCTTTCCATTTGTGCTCTGTTGTTTGTTGTGCGTTCAAATCACTGGTAATCGGTACCAAGTGACCTCTGTTGATTGTTCTCTGTTGATTGTTGTTAATTGGAAAAAGATGAAATATTAAGAGAAGGGTTCGGCCCAAATGAAATGAATTAAAATATAGGCCTTTTTAAATTGCTGTTGGGTCATATAAATTTTGAATGTTAATGGGCCATTGATTTTTTTTTTTAAAATGGATGTATGATTTGATTGGGACTTTCGGACTCAATCAAAGAAACAAATTTAAATAAAAAGGAGTATATAGTGCCCAAATCCTAATTCAATATGTAAGCTTAATTAAAAAGCTTTTGTGACTACTTAGTTAAGCATGCCATAAATAAAAATAAAACGTGGATAGCATTACAATGCATAATTAACATGAAAGAAATTTAATTAGTATAACTAGTATATTGTAATGATAATATAATTTATCTTATCTACTTAGTATCGGCTATGAGTAAGTTATCTCATAATATAGTATTTTAATGTGTTAATATCTATCCTAAGAACATATAAACACAAATATATTATGTAATCTAATGGTTTTGGAAATCCAATTAGGCTTTGGTAATTTAAATAATAGGCTTGACCCAAATCGAATTTAAAAGAGAAAGAAAATTAAAATAATGTAATTTCAACACATTTTAGATTAATTAGAATTTTAATTAATTAATAAATTAAGTAGTTAGATTTTTAAAATAAATAGTTAAGTATTTAGATGTTTAAAATTTAGTAATTAGAATTTATAAATTAAGTTAGTAGAAATTATAATTAAAGAAGATGACTTTCAATTAAAATATGTTGTTAATTAATAAAGGACAATTAATTAACAACATATTAATATTTTTGAATAATTACGATTACCAAAGTTTAGCTAACGGGACAATTAGATAATCACGTATTATTTTATATTTATAAGTTTATCGACTCGTACAAATTATTAAAATAAATTCGTACGATTTTAGAAATATTATAATTAAAATAGTTAACGTTTATTAGTTACGTACTTAGATTTAAAATTAATTGTAGTTAAAATTAATTAGGGAACGACTTTATATTGCAAGTAATTAATTAAGGACTAAATAGTAGCAATTTAAATTAAGTCGGTTATACCTTAAGTAATTTAGCGTAAAAACCCGTAAATAACATTACTTAGGTATTTAACTAATTAGATAAGCAGTTTATCTTCAAATTAAAATATAACAAATGATTTAAGTACGTTAGATTAATTTAATTAGAGTTGGACCAATTTTACGCTCAATCGGAATCGAGTCAAATCGACCGAACCGATTGAGCAGATTCGAACCTTAGTTAATTAATTAATTAAATACGAACACTTAGTGAAAATAATCAAACGGGGTAATAAGGGTTACGAATACTTAGTTTGGCCTCTAATTAAGTTACGTCTAAATTACAGGTCAGCCGACCTACGTAGATTTCGACCCGTGGACTGATCCCGCTGACGCTTGTACAGGAGCAGGCGAGGATTACGTGGATCCCGGAGACTATTAGCGCGTTCTACCCCTACAGCCATCAGGTGTGGGATATCTGAATTATCTTTTCGTGGCGTACTCTTACCAGTCGACCACTTGACCTGTCATCCACATTTTAAATTTTGTAGTTGCATTAGAGCATGTTTTATCCTTTCTGAACTGTAATTTAGGATTTGCATAACCCCTTCTAAATTGAAAATTTAATGCTTTCTTAGGAGTAGCGTAACTTAATTTAATAATATATTAGGATATTAGTTGTCCTCTTCTCGTAGAGGACAACATATTATCGTAGTTAGGCATGTGCATTGGTGAGTGTGAGATAGAAGACCGAATGACTGCTTTCCGTCCTCGTAGAGTGGGCTGCGAGGCGGTTTGCGGGTCATTGGGCTGAGGGATCACTTGATCCCTTAGAGGTCTTATTAGGATTATTATTATTATATGCATTGAGTTGTTACTATATCATTTTCGTTCATTTTACCATTACGTGCGGGCCGGACTCGAGCCCCGAGGCACGAAGACGATTCGGGAGTTATCCCCCCTACATTAGGAGCTACTTGCCTAGAACGGCTGCCGAGGTTGCGGTGGTAGATATTTACTTTTATTGCACGGGCCGGACACGAGCCCTAGTCCCATTAGTCTGGCCGGACGGTGGAGTTCCGTCGTCTGCTCATGAGGAGACGGATTAACTCATTCTTACGCATTGCTTGTAGTTTTCTCCTATTGGATATGTTTGGATGATGAATGGTCTAGAGTAAGGAAAATACACGAAATTCGATATAACCATCGGCTAGCGTGCACTTGCCTACGGGTTGAAGTCTTGTGTGGGCAAAGCTCGATGCTATTAGGCATCGGGTATCTTTGCCCCTCTGATCGCAGTCCTTGTGTTATGTCACCTTTGAGATATAAATTCAATTTGTTTTGGCACGGCACGGGGTGACAAAATTATTCGTATTATTACTATATTAATTTGTACACACGGTACCTATTGTACTGGACTCCGGTTGAGTATAATATTCATCCTCATATTTTATTTTTGGGAAATTTCATCATTTTGGCATAATAGGATAATCATATCATGTCATCTACTATATATGTATTTTTCTTTTGTAGTTATTATGATAGGTTTTAAATTCCGCAGCATGTGCATTAAAAGTGAATAATTACCGACTTTACGTAGATTTCAAATTAAAACGTGCTTTGACTTAAGAGGATCCCTGAAGGGATAATACTGGGTCACATACTGGGCGATCATTCGCTCATCCCCTCCTTTTTATGGATGTGGGCAGGTACAGAGTCTGACGGTCCGCAGCAGGAGGCGTCAGGAGCTGTCCCCGACGGCCACATCGCCTGATATAGATTAGGGACTTTTGTTTAGGGTTTTGCGAGTCCGATGTTTTTGTTATACGCATTGGACTCGATAGATTATGTATCCCTTTGACTAGTTGTGTTTATTTTATCCCGAGGTGGATTGTATGGATATTATGTATGTATGTATGTTTATTTGATATTTATGACTTTTGCTTGATCATTTTATTATTGCTTCCGCTGTGTGATTATTATTTATGTTTAGCCTTGCGTGTCTTTCCGATTATTAGACACGGGGCGGGGATTAATCACACTCTAATTCGGAAATTCTGGTTTGGAGTGTGACAGTGGACTCGGTCCGGGGAGGAGTAGAAGGATGAAGAGGAGAAAGCCATTGAGTTGAAATGACGGTGTTCTCTACCTTATCCCGCCACTGCATAAATCCACAACCACCATCATTTTCTTGGCCCTGAAAAAAACACAAAGAATCCCTCGATTTTTTCTTAAAAAATAAGAAAAATGAAAGGGGTTAAACTATAAAAACAAACGAAGAAGAAAAGTATGATTTTCTTTTTTTTGAAAACTCGGTAGTGGCTACCAAGTGAATTACAAGAGAGATTAAAAAAACATCAACACCAAAAGCAACCTATACAGTCATACTATCTCATATTGAAATATAGAGATCTTCGTTGGCCCAGCAGGTGCCCAACCATCATGTCAGCAAAATCTGAGCCAGAGCCTGATATCCTCAGTAATTCTCGTTGCCAATTGAACTGGAGTGATTCGTTTGCCTTCAAAAATTGTTTTATTCCTTTGCCGCCATATGTGCCAGCACGCACATAGCAGTACCACCGGGGCCCTGACCGCCCAGTCTTTGTGTCTATATCTGAACCGCCTCAACACAAAGTTCCATTTTTCCTGAATTGATCCTCTGACATGTCTAAATTGGAACCCAAAATTGATGGCCAATTTGCACCAGACCTGCCTCGCGTACCGGCACTCAAACAGCAAGTGTGCAGCTATTTCCAAGGGGTGATCCTGACACATAACACAGGCCGGGTCGCAATATATGTACCAGCACTCAAACAGCAAGTGTGCAGCAGTTTCCAATGGGCAATCCTGACACATAACACATAGCACAGGCCGGGTCGCAATTTGAAAAGGATGATTTTCAAAAGAGACTTACGCTGCCGAGAATTTTTTATTCATAGAAATTAATAAAAAATAAGAAAGAAAAATAAAAAGATTATTCTTATTCTTACACCCATAAAAAGATCGGACCCATTGTTCCCGATCCAAAATTTGGATCGGATCAATGTCTCTGATTCTCTGTATCCTCTCAGATCAGGTGAAAGCTGACCATTGAATAGGTGCCTCCACGTGTACCGTATACAAGAGAACCCAATTAACTTGGCAAAAAGAATTCATGTGCATGTCCCTTCTCTGCCACGTGGATGTTGAATTGTTGATGCATTTAGATGAACCTAGTTTTAATTGTTGATACCATATAAAATATAGATGAACCTGAGCTGCATTGTTATTGGAGATTGATACAGAGAATCCGGTCATTTAAACAAAAGAAAATTTGTTGGTTTGGATCGGAGACATTGTTTCTGATCTAAATTTTGGATCGGTAACAATGAGTCCAATCTTTTTATGGTGTAAGAATAAGAATACTCTTTCTATTTTTATTTCTTTATTTTTATTAATTTCTATATTCTCTACGCTGTCCTATAGGGCAGCAAACAAAAAGAAACTGCGGGTTTAAAATAAGAAGCGACACGTGGAAGAGTCCGGTGCCACGTTGAGTCATTGACACATAATGTTCAAATCTCATTGCCATTTTTTTACGTCGACTTTATTATTTTGGAATATTTCATGGAGAAAGGCTTGGGTCCTATGGGTTTCGGGACCGTCCGATCCACTTTAAGTTTCGTGCGCACAAATTTAAAGCAGACGCGAAAGTTGCGGAACGAATCCTAAAGCAGATCGGACGGTGAGCCAACCCGTCGAACTCACTTTGGGTCCGATGCCCATCAGACCCAAATTTCTCCCTATTTCATGGGATACGAACTCCAGCAAAGAGGATCTCAAAACGAAGTTCGTATCCATGAGATATCTCCAACTTTTGAAATGCAAGACACAATATTATTGTGCTTTGAGAATTGCAAGAAGAATTTGAACGATCTAGATTTTTCACATATCAACTCAAATTTGAGATATCTCAAGGGATGCGAATTCCTCAAAATGTGCATCTACATTAATTTTTTCAAATTTTCAAATAATTTACTATGTAATTTTAGGAACTTGTGAATTTATAAATAATAAAAAAATTATGAATAAAATTACTTTTAGAATAACATGTTAACAAAAATATTAGTTCATATTTACTTAATCATCTCAAAAATTAAGATGTATGAGAATTTATTTTAAAATTTTTCAACGCGACAAACAATCAAATTCAATTACATGAGCGCAATATTTTTAAAATTAATTTTAGTTATTTTCATTATGAGGAGGGTTCAAATGCCTTCATTTTTTGTGCCTCCACCATGCCATCATTTTTAAAACGTTAACAACTCAAAATTTAAATCATAAACATCAAAATAAAACCGTTAGATGTGATCTATGTTATTTTATCTATGTGCTTATAAAAAATTATCACATTTCGGTTTAATTTTTATGTGAATCAATAAGTTGAAAATTAACATCTAGAAATTATCCAATTAGTACGTTTTTACAAGCTCTTGATGACAACCAAAACAAAGTTGAAATGTCATAATTTTTTACATGTGCATAGATAAAATAATGTGAATCATATTCAACGGTTTTATTTTGACTTTTTAAGTTTTAAATTTTGAGTTATTAAAGTTTTTAAAAATAAAAACACGATAGAAGCACAAAAAATAAAAGCATTTGAACCTCCTCTTTTATTATAATTTCAGTCTCTAATTTGTGAATGCGGATGTTCCAAAATCGGAGAAAAAATTAGAAGATACTCCGGACGTGTCCATTCCAGATACGGGGACAAGACCATGCCCCTCCCAATAAATTGCAAATTGCTTTTTCTTTAAAATTAAACACTATGCCCCTCCCAATAAATGTCTCGAAGAAGAGCCACCGAGGTCGGGACAAGAACAAGCCTATTCTTGTCCTACACCTACATTAGACATCAAAGCCATTCATGAGTCGTCATGTATATTATTGATGTTGGACTTGAAAACCCTTGCTCGGGCCGTCAGGCCTAACAGGGCTCTCCTAATCTGGATTTTCTGGAATTCATATCTGTAAAATAGCTGAATGTGTTAGAATGAGATCTGAGTCATCCGTTTTAATTTGGCACGAATTTTAAAACAGACCTCTCTATGTTCTAGATAGATATTGAATTAATTTTGACTCGGTTGAGAATATCTGAGAAAATATGAATTCAGTTTTTTTTTTGTATGTATATGAAGATATCTCTCTTCTATCATGGTAACAACTGCTGTTCAAACAAAATAGCAAGATTTTGCATTCCTACTATTTAATATCATAACTGATAAAAATTGAATGATAGAAATAGTATTTCAAAATATGACTCCAATATGTTTATGCATTATCAAACCGCACGTCTAAGAATGTTTTTAATTTTTGGATTGTTCAAAATCATTTGAAAAATAATAATTTTGTATCTCTCTAAAAAAATAGAAAAAAAGTTTCAAAATAAAAATATATATATATAATTTGGTCTCCAATCATTTTTAATATGAAAATTGTGTTGAACAGTTCGAATCGACTATTTGCACTTTGAAAATAAAAGTAAAAATGTATGACATAACAGAAAACAATGAGATATTTTAATTTATTTTTCTTAATTAGTTTTAAATGTGAAGAGCTTCAAACTTCAAAGAACTAATAGATGTTCTTAATTTGGTCACGTTACAGTATGTGATTAAAATTTATTTTTACATGACGTGATTAAAATAATGAAAAACAGTCACGTTACGTGTGGTCACACCGTAATCACACGTGACGTGTGATCAAATGTAACTGATTATATTCAATTATTTTTTAATTTTTAAGTTAGTTCATAAAAAAAATAATGAAATATACTAAAAAAATAAAAAAACTATTACAAAATAAATTATAATAAAGAAGTAATAATGATGTGACATGTCGTGTGGGCGTATAGTAATATGTCGTGATGAAATTGATAACAGGACAAATTTTCTTAACTAAACTAAGAGCTGCTACAAACTGATAACTTCAAAGTAAGATGCACAGTACAAGCTTCCAATTTTATGTCACGTCGTACTGTATTATATATATAAACCGTACGAATTCTGAACACGACACGTTTAGAAGCAGTGGGACTAGGCTACAGTAACCTTGAATGAAATTACAACTTTATTAATTCCCTGCTTTTAACCTATCAGGAAAAGCTAAAAATATAATTAAGCGAATTAATTAACCGGCTCGCACCCTGTCATTTAGCAAACTGTCAAAAACTATCTGCCTATTTACCATCCATGTAGCTAGTCTTTCAGAAACTGAGAGTACACTTTGATCGTAACGTATTTTGTAATTAGAATACAGACAATTCAGAATCTGTAAATCCAAAATAAAATAGCAAACGTAATTTAAAACTTACAGTTTTGGAGTGACGACATCATTAAGCAGAAGCGTAAATACTGATCATTAATGGTTTTTCTCAGACGTGATGATGGAGACCTTAGACGTTTTTTTTTTACTTCTCTATTTATTTTTTATGGACGAAGTTTTCAGAATTAGACTACGTCCAAATAAGAGAAGAAATATTTAATAACTCTGAGGCAACCTTTAGAACCAGTATATTTTATAAATAGCAATCTAAATTTTTCCATCAAAAATTACTCATGTAAATAAAATTAGTGCACAATAATAACATAGGCCACATAATTAAATAAAACTAACACACTTCATATATCTCAGCATCATGGAACCTTTTTTATTCTTCTTTCTTTTGGTGATGTTGTTGATTTTCTTTTGGGTGGGGGGAATCAAAAGCAGCTAGCATGTAACTAGGTCCATCAAAAGGCCAGCACATGCAGTTAATTGAGAGGAATTCAGAGTAGGTCCGATGCCCATCGGACCTACTTTGGTTCAATAGGTGTGGTGACCATCCGATTTGCATCAAAATTCGTGCACTCTGCATCAAAATTCATGTGAGTCTTATCAATTTCCGTGTGAGCACATCTTGATGCTAATCGTACGGTGTTAGAGCTAATTGAACTTAAAAGTAAGTCTGATGTACATCGGACCTACTCCTATCTCAATTGAGAGGTATCAAGGAAAAGAAAGAAAGAGTTGTTCATTTGTTTTGGTTATAAGCAAAAAAGGCTGCTGTGGCCTTAAAGCTAGTTGCATCTTTAACTTAAGTTTGAATATGTTACTTCGACTTTATGATTCAACCAAAAGATTTGCTGTTCTGTTAGGAGCTAACTACCTTTTTTAACTTAATATCTGTCGTGCTCATGCATGCACTAATAAGTAATAAGTGGCGCATAGGTCAATGGTTTGTAACTTTATCTTTTGATGAAATCCATAAAAAGATTAGAAACTACATTTTCACTTTAGTAGATATATATATATTAATTACTTTCGTGTACTTAGTGGTGCGGTACCGTGCATAGGTCAAAGCTTTTAGATCATTTTAATTAATGCAGTGGCTTTTAATTAGAAAAACCCCGGTCTTACAATAAGGTGGTGATAATAAATTGGAGATCTTTCTATAGTATTTTTAAGTTGATTAATTAATTAATTAATACGCATGATTAATGCGTGTAACGAACAGTTGAAAACAATCTTTCTGTACAGAAAAGTAGTTGTAAGTTGTAACTATATAAACAAAAACGAAGCATGATTAATGCGTGTAACGAACTAATTATTACTTCACCAATTTCTCCGAAAGAAGCGCAAAGCTTATGATAAAGAAAATGTCAAAACGATGAATAGAGTAAAAACTAGGGTGCTATTAACTCCAAAATCTACTAACTAGATTGACTTTAAACGATAAATTTAAACTGTTCAAACTAATCTAATTTACGACGAGTAATTAATGTGCACATTTACATGTCAAATTTATATATTTTTTACTTAATTTATTATAAAGTAAAGCGGTAAAAAGAGTTTATAAATTAATTTTAATGCGTTCATTTTTTTCTTATTTTTGTCGTTTGACTTTATATTAAATTAATTTGAAAATTTACAAATTTGACTTGTAAACATATCACTTTTGAAGTAGACCGGATTCAACCGTCTGAAAATCGTCATTTGAAATCAATCTAATAAGTTTTGGAGTTAAAGCTCATAAAAAACTTGATTAAAACATTCCTAGTTCCCCTACCAAGTTTTCCAAAAAAAAAAAAAAAAAACATTCCTAGTTCTACTCCGATGAATAAATTGAGACCTTCAGAAGCCATGCATCCTGGTTCCTTTTTCCCTCAAAAAAGAGTCAGGATTTGGTAAAATAACGTAGGAGATACTCTCTCCATCCAGGAAAAAGAGCACCAGAGCTGGGACCAAAATTTCATTTCATTTTCATACCAGAAGAATATAAAACGTGAAGTGCACGACACTAAGAGGAGAATATTTCAAATCCCCACAAGCACTTGCTAATTAGATCGATTAGTATATATAGTTGCATGTGACAAACACAAATACCAACTAAAAGGCGCCTAAGCTGAAACAAAATTACATTTCATTTTCATATAGAAAGAAAATGCATAAAACCTTAACTGCAGGACAGTACAGGGTAACAGGGGGGAATTATTTACGCTAGATCAAACTTATTTAACATTTATCCAACATTGGTTCTAGTTCTACAGAGCTTGTGTGCATGTCTTGAAAAATGACATTGATTAGTTTAACATGCCGTTTGAAGAACACACCTGAAAGCTCGATCGTGTCTGTAACTGTTTAATTTTGTAGCAAATATGGGACCAGAGGAACTTCAATTTTGTAAAAAGAATAAAGTAAAATTGCTGCTACTATTTGCACAGTCAGTTTGGCTCCAGTTATGTTTTAAACAGATTAGCATGCAAACATACTAATTACAAGTTTACAACGGAATATCATGACAATAATAGTACTAAATATTAACTTGACAAATAATTCTGAGTATTGACAGTGACAATACACTAATAATACAGTATTGACATCATTCAACAATCTCAACCAATAATTCTGAGTTTAAATATATATATACTGACAGGCCGTTACTCATTTGATCAATCAGTACTATAGTTGCATGGGACTACCACCAAAAATAAAAACCCTATATAATCTACTATTTGACCTCCGCAGAACTAACATATTAAATGGAACTTACAAAAGTAGGCAGAAAGAGCATTATACCAGTTTCAAAAAGGACATTAAAGTCAAAAGAATTATAATATCAATTCATGACACAGAGCAACAAGATATATATCATAAGGAAATCGGCTTTTTCTTAATTAACCCGATATTTATAGAATAATAAGATGGAATTCCAACTTCACTAAAAGGTTGCAGTTCCAAGTTCCAACTAAGGAGTCATCTAACTGGTATTTCTATTGTTTTTCTTTTTTTTATTTCCCATAATTTCCCCTGATTGTTAACCACCACCATGCTTTGGTACAATTTAGAGAGGCCTTATTTCATAAGAAAACAATGCCAACCTAAGAGTCTATGAATGCTAAAAATCTAAAAATACCATAATCTTTCTAGGATGTAGTATTAATTTACTTTTAGCAAATAAACAGCAGCATAACTTTCTAATTAACCTAGAAGCAAATTACCACTTTTAAACAGTGAGCAAACAGAAAACAATTAGACATACTTAATGAAAACAAAATGCTTTGTAAAAAGCAAAAAGAGAGCATGATAGAGAAAAACAATTAAGCATCTGATATCAGCAAGAACAGTTAATGGCACTGTGTCCGTACACACCAAGCGTATGCTAATTAAATCAGACTCTACAATATAAGCTAGCTAAAATGCAAAACATACAAAATGATAATTGACATAAGAAGCTAGAATGGTCGTTCTACTCTTTAAGAGAGAAAAAACTCGCCACCTCGATAATCAAAGCTTGCCGAGAAGACGACGAGAAGAGAGAAAGATGAAAGATCCTTTCTTTCTGACCCAAGAAAACATCTAAAACAGTCAAGATCCACATCCACATGCCACGTGGCATTCTACTTTTGGAGCCAACTCCCTAGCTGCGTCGGATTAACTATACCTGCTATGTGGACCCCATCGGCCTTCAGCAAATACGAGACCTCCTTGTATAGATTTCCCGGCTTAGACGGGCCGGCATGAGCCGGGTCTACATCCATCTTTCCCTGCTCGAACCGCTTCCCCAGGAGAGTTCCATTGGTGAGGAACTCGTGAGCCAAGTAGCCAGCTAGCAGCTTGTTGTTCGGTTCAACCGGTTTAGTGGGTTTAGCCACATGAGCCGGATGAGCCGACTGAGCCAATTTAGCCGAGCCGGGTACTGGGATCGGGTTGAGAGGAGGATCCCACGGCTGTGGTGGCTCTTTACGCTTCCTGATCGCGCCACGTGTCCCATCTGGTCGCGTGTAGATCGAAGACATCTCAACCGCTCTTGACGGTGGGCTCCACTGACACGTTGGCGAGTGATAGAAAAACGCCGAAAGAAGGAAAAGTGAAGTAATTATTATAATAAAGAAAGACTCTTTACTAGAGAAGAAAATAAAATAAAAATATGGACTACGGTGGTAAATTAAAAAATTTCAGGGGGAAAATAGAAATTTCCTAAAAAGAAGAGACGAGAGCCTAAATTAGAAGGTGGTGGTGATCGGAGACGAAACCGTCTAACTCACACCGGAAATTTCAGAAGAGAGGAGATGAAAGAGAGAAAAATCGGAGAGTGAAGGGGAAGGGCGAAAGGAATTGTGAGATTTCAGGAATTTAAAGGCGAAGAATTACTAGAAGATATGGGTTGTTTATAT
Source organism: Carex littledalei (assembly GCA_011114355.1). Lineage (NCBI taxonomy): Eukaryota > Viridiplantae > Streptophyta > Magnoliopsida > Poales > Cyperaceae > Carex > Carex littledalei. Next base: position 2,544,710 of record CM022103.1, on the reverse strand, counting down.
ACACCTAGCCTGACCAAGTATGCCCTTATTTGATACCGAAATAACGAGACTGCCATCAGAGGAGGCTTTGAAACGACCCAATCGTCTACTTTCCTCTCACGGACCCACGGTGCATGCAACTTTATCGTCTATTTTCGGATCACGCAAACTAATCGAAACGTTGTTAATTACATGTTTTTGCCTCTATATTTTATAAAGAATCTTTTACGTTGTTTTAATCTATTTTTTTCAATAATAAGGACAGAATCGCTTTACTAACTAAATTAAGATATAGTTACAATTTTTTTTTAAATATTAATAATTAATTAAATACCCTTCAAGAGCTGGGGGTAGTTTCGTCATCAACCGGGACAAAGAGCGGTAATAATTCCTGTAGACATGTGAATTGAGGATTGAAGATCGATAAAATCCCGGGGGGCGAAGTAGTAACTTTGCTTGATGCGTGTGTGGCGAGGCAAAACAAATGACCGAAACTGTAGCGGCACACTGTATCTTCTTGTGATCTAGCAGAGTTAACGCTGGTGATATATCCACGTGTCGAATTATCAGCCGTTCGATGACGGGGGTCTGCTAGGAGCCTGGGACCTAGGAGGAACGTTTTTTGTGCCTGTACGGTAACCCTTCCCTGATGTGGTTTTCTGAAGCACCTTTCATGTAGAAATCTGTGTTGCTTTAATTGTTGATTTTAAAGTTTTAAACTTTTAATCAATTGTTGCATTTCAAATAAATAGTTTAAAATCCTATGTTAGGATTGCAACCAAATTCAAAAGAACTATATGTTTATTGTTTATTATTTTTTATTTTTCAATTAAAAGGCTCATACATTCTGGTATCTTTTAGATGTCATTTTTTATAGTCGAACATTCGTCCAAGCCCACAATTTTTAAAGAAATTGTATGTATTTGTTAAAATAAAATAAAAAGGAGGGATTTTTTTTGTTTTCTACTTAGATTGGACATATGTTATAACATTTGTATTTTTTAGAATAGGTTGGAAACAATCCATCCGATTGTTTAATATTCACAAAAATTTATCATTTAAATTTTAAACACACGACCCACCCCACACATAAAGTATATCTTTGTTATTGAATGTAATTCATTCGTTGCTACCATTATTATTATCATGGAAACAAACGGTTGCTAATATATCATTCAAATAAATACAACATAAAGTTTATAAAGAGGGGCTTTTAATAAATTTGTTATGTAGATATGTATCATAAAGATATCGTAATAACGTGTGCCAAGTAGGGCTTTTAATAAATTTGTTATGCAGATATATATATCATAAAGATGTCGTAACAACCGAACCGAATCGAACTTACTTTCAGTTTGAGTTTGATTTGAATTAATTTCGAACTAAGTTTGGTTTGAATTAATTTCGAACGAACTCAATTTCAAACTTTTACGAACTTTGTTACGACTTACGAGTTATGACTTATGGTTGGGCCATAGTTCGAAATTACAGCACTTCAATAAAAACTCAGGCATTCTGAATTCTAATTACACAGTACACCAAAGTTTATATCAAAGTTCATTACAAATACCAAAATTTATATCAAACACCAAAGTTTAGTACAATTAATCAAAGTTCAGTACAATCACAGAATCCAAAGTTTTCCAAATAACCAACAGGAGCAACATCACCAAAGTTTTCAAATATTCAAAGTATTCAAAGTACAATTTAAATATCAATAGAAGTACAGAACAATCACCAAAGTCTTAGAATTATTACAAACCCAAATATTATCCTAAATAAAACATTAAAGTTCATTATCAGCGGAAATTAACGGTTCACGTTTGAGTTAATTTCGAACTAAGTTTGGTTTACGAACCTATTTCAAACAAACTAGGTCCAGTTTGAGTTTGGTTTGAATTAATTTCGAATCGAATTTTTTACGAACTTTTTCGAATCAAACTCGAATCGAATTACGAACTACGAATTTTTTGTGCAGCCCTAGTGCCAAGTATGAATGCTTCAAAAAGGATAACCACTCTCTACATTAATACTTACAAGAAAGTTAAGGACACAATGTCTTTGTTTAAAATATAGGAGTATGATAATTGCTCTCTAAATAAATTTTCGAGCTAGCTTCTCAAGTATTTAATTCTAATTTTTATTTTCAGCGCTCATATTCAATTATTTAAAACTTTATTTATAACCTTTTACAATTGTATTCTCAAGCATTTAAAGATCTATATGGAAGCATTAAATTCTACATCCGAGTAATTTTAGCTCATAACTATTTTTGTCTTCAAGCTAAAAAAAAGAAAAGATTCATTTCACCCACTCTTTTTTTTCCCTCGGATCATTTTCGTCTATTTTTCCGACGATCCGTGATGAATTTTGCAAATCTAAAAATACAAAACATTTTTTACTCGATTTTATTTTTCAAATGAGATCAATGAAGAAATACTTTTGAGTTTTTTTTCAAGTCATTGTTTTTATTTTTATTTTCGAAAGAAGTACTCATGATACTTCTGAGGTTTTCATTTGAAAGTGAAAATCGAGTAGAAAACGTTCTTATTTTTAGATTCGTAAAATTCATCACGGATCGTCAGAAAAATGGACGAGAATGATCAGAGAAAAATAAAAAAAAGTGGGTAAAAGGAATCTTTCCATTTTTGGTTTGAAGACAAAAGTAGTTAGGAGTTAAAACTATACAAATTTAGAATTTAAAAGCTTGAATATGAGCGCTGGAAATGAAAGTTAGACAAAATTGGTAAGCTTTTTCTGTTAAACTAATTGGAGGGCGCGCTCGGGTATGATGGCTCGGTGGGCCAGAACATTTCTGTAAAATATATTTTAAATAGGTCTTAGAACCGAATCCAATGTCCACATGTGGACAGAAAAATCCTACCAGCATGATCAATTTGTTCATTCATCTATATCTGGACGGTCGTCATTTAAATAGGGATAGTATTAGATTTTGAAAATATATAATTCATACTTAAATTATAACTGTCCAGATCATGAATGGATGGACAGATTGACCTTATAAGTAGAATTTTCCTGCCCACATGCAAGTACACTATTTATGTGCCATCTATTTAGCAAGTAAATTATACCAATAAGTTCCGCAAAACACGTTTGTTATTATGTAGTTATAACTAAGTACATTTTTATTTTAACAAAACATAACATCTTATTCTAATAAATAAAACCTACAAAATTCCTTATTCTCTTTCAGACGACGTTTGTCTTTGTGGCGAGGGCGCGCGTCAGACTAAATTCAGTCTCAAGGCAAATCATAATAATCCAATCCGTATCAAGATTTGCACAGAGAATTCTAAGAGTGTACAGATCAAATACACACAAATCTTAATTCAGATCTGACGAATCCAATGACTAAACATCCAGACAATCCACAGCAAGGTGCATAAATTAGCACATAATTGGATACGCGGACTGTAGTAGAATGGCTATGAATTGATCACGGTATCAGAATTTGTAGCACTCAAATTACTGCCATTTAGGAGCTGAATCTGTGACATCACATTTTTCTGAACAGAAGTGCGCTAAGATATTGCAAAGAACGCCATCAAAAATCTCTCCTAACATATTTTTAATATGGCCAATATGTTTGCAACGAGCACTAATTGACATTATATCACTAAATATATAATAATAATAACAGCCACAAATTCTACATAAATGCATCTAAACAATTTTCTGCTTAGATTTTAAGCCAGGCCAGTTTACTGACAAGATCTTACAATCTTGCAGTTTGCTCCTGAAGAAATTCCGAATTTTCACTGAACTCAATCACGAGCTGATCTTTACCGAGCACTTCCCCTTCAAATAAGTAAAAACAAGCACAATCAGAAGATCACTGATCCACCGAAATTAAGCAGCTTCCTCTTTTACCATTTAGAATAGAAAATCAAGTAAATCTTTCTCAAAATCATCAAATTATCAGCTTGATCAACTTCCTTACCTGACTGAGATAATCTATTTACTATCCATGGTAGAAACCGTTAGTCAGATACGCTTAAAAGTAGACATAACAACACTACTTGTTGACATTTCTATGATAACACCTGCACAGCTTCTCTAAGGCGTTGCCCATCAATGGATATCCTCCTAATCGTAGTTGTGGCGTGACTCGAGCGCAACAATTTTACCAGTGATGAAATCCTGCTATGCGAATTTCGAATGACGAGCTAGCAATTGAGTCGAGCATGGCATCTTCAATGGCGCACAAAAAAGATGACCGTCGCTTCTATTGAGTTGAAGATTGAGAGATACGGAGGATTTAAGAAATAGTTTTCCCCAATTGGTGTGATGGGGAAAGGAGGAGACGAGTCTCTACTCTCTAGATGTAACGCTCCTCTGAGAGGAGTCCTCTCGGAGGTTCGCCTCCCTTCGGAGTTGGGAGTCTTGGAGACTCGGAGCCGGAGGTACAGCCATAAGACCAAATAAAGTGCTTTGATCCAGCTATATCTACGAAATTGCTAGAGGGACCGCTACATTTAAATTTCCCAATGTGGTCGTTTAAAAGTAAAGAGCGTGACAAAGCCATATGTACGAAGAGGAAAGATCCACTTGTATAAGTTACAATATTTTTTAACAATTTTGTTTTGCAATTTTAAAAGTTTAAATAGTCGATCTAAACCGTTCAATATGATATCTATATTAAAATGTGTTTGGAGATAAAATTTTATATTCTTTTGAATTGTTTTACTATTTATTAAGTATTTTACAAAACTGTTGTTTTTCAGTGGTTCAGAATTGTCTAAAAACAATAGTTTTGTAAAATACTTAATAAATAGTAAAAAAATTCAAAAAAATGTAAAATTTTATCTCCAATCATATTTTAATAGAGATATCATGTTGAACGGTTTGGATCGACTTTTGAATTTTTAAAATTGCAAAACCGAATTGTTGTAAGATGTTGTAACTTACAAATGTTGTAAGTGGATCCCTTTTCATGTATGAATTATGATGATAAGTTCGTAATTTAAAATAAGTTGTTGAATATATAATAAAAAAGGCTTCATAACTTTTTATTTGGATCTGATATATATAATTTGGTAATAGGTTGTTATTTATAATGTAAATGATATATAAATTATTGACGTCAATCTAAATATAAATATAAGGCTTCTTAAATTTTATTAATAAAATTAAATTAATACAATATTTTACTAAATTTTTATTCTGGGAAAATCAATGAGTGAGATTTCATCATATCATCTAGTTGCCACTTGATGATGAGGTGAGGGGTGCATGTGGGCCCCAACACGTGCAGTCTACCATAGTTTAGCCTGATTCTTTGCAGTACTTGTGCGCAAATTTTGAAGTTGTCTTCTCTGGTTCTCCCATTGGCCTTTCTTTATTACTCTTTGCATAGATTGTCACATAGTTCGAGCTGCAAATATTTTCTGCAAAAAGTAGTTTTTTAATAGATATTGCAATAAATAGTTAAAATATCTGAGACGTTGATATAGAACTCTCAACATCTGAGCCCAAAGGGCCGTACAGACTTGGATTTTCACCAAAAAAATAGAGAAATTGGGCCATCCCCATCCTTCCTGCTTAGACAGCAACTCTCAGCCAAGACCTTTAGAATAAAGAGAAGTTATTATACTCAAACGAATCTGCTGAAATTCGTATTTGTGAACAGTATTTTTGAAATTTCTGCTTTTCTGAATCCATCCGTCGAGCTGTTTCGAGATGCGTGTATAGAAAAAGTTGGATGGCTGAATTCGAGATTTCAAGAAATTGGCTGGCATGTGCTGCAAAAGTCGTCAAGTCAGATTTCACACAAGTAAGTGAGTATGAACCTATTCACGTTGATCTAGATAGAGGGCTGATTCAATAAGAGCCGGGGGCAATTGTTTCATCTGAATTTTAAAATTTTATAGAGATCAATAGACTTGGATTAATTTTGTCATTCTTTGAAATTTTATTTGTCTCACTCTGAATTTCTGATTTGTAATTATAATTAAATGTAGAGTTATAATTAGAATAAATTTCTTGAAAAATGATTGATAATGAGAATTAAAAATTAGAGCATTAGAAATTAGAAGTCAGAGCATTGAAAATTATAATTTTGAGCATTGTTTTTTTTTATCTAGTACCCATTAGCTAATTGGTTTGAATTAATTAGTTATTTAAACTCGATTAGCTAAATTTTTGCCCCCCGACCCGATGAAAATCCTGAATCCGCCCCTGAATCTAGATACTAGTTAATCCAATTATTGGACTCAAATAGATATTATAATTATATATATACTAACAACAACTCATTTTCATAAAAAAATATCTATCATGCAAAAAAAATATGTATGTATATACGAAGATGTATTGGTGTCACAAAACTAATTGTTAAAAGAAATCAGTATAGTTAGATGTCACTCGGAACATAGTTTGCATGATTAAGATTAAAAATTTAATGTCTGCTAAGAAATTTGCAATCTTAAGAACCACGCTAACATAATTAGATAAGAAATTATCTTTTTCCGGGTTCATTTGATAATTTTAGCTCTCATCTCGTGCTACAATAGTTTATAACCTGTAGGATTAAAAAGATAATGTTTAATAAAATTAAGAGTAGAATTAATGTAAATATTTGTTGTTCTAGTATTGTAAAGATTTAGGTGGTGTTTTGTTGTGAACTAAAGTTAAGGATGTCTAAATTGATTATTCTAATTTAGGCAGGTCTAAATTATTCATGTTTAGTTGAGGTCTTAATTGTGGTGTGTGCGGTAGTTTGGAGCATATGGAAACATCGAAATGACTTGTGCTTTAATAATACGCTTATTTATTCTTCGCGCAATATAATCTTACAAATTGTTTCTCTTGTTTTCTATTGGTCAGGTACAATGCCCCAAGAGGTGCAGGCTGCTACGCAGATTTGGTTGCCTGCTGAGTTAGATGTGATTCCACTCCAACTCATTGACCCTAAAGATGCGTTGATGTTGGATTGGGTGATTAGCGATCAAGGTGAAGCTGAAGTTGAAGTCTAAGTTCCTCTGGTGGGCTACTGTGATAGTGCCTTCGTGCACTTTATTCTGTTTAGCTTGTTTTTCTTGTGCATTTCTTTTCTGGATGGTTATTTACTTGTGGTATGTACCTAGATGCATGTTGCTATACTTTACTGGTACGGTTGATGCTCTGCGTAGCTATTTTGGGTTACTTTTTGGTATGCTGGCTGAACCTTTTTAGTCTGTAAGTTTATCAGTTTCAATATATGAAACGGACAATCTTTGCCTTTTTTTCAAAAAAAAAAAAGTTGAGGTCTAAAGTTAGATCATGGCTAAGTTAGTTAATTATTAATAATAAGATATTAATTATATAATATTAATATATTAATAATATATTAATAATAACTATAATATATTATAATATTATTATAATAATAATTTAATATATTAACAATATAAGATATTAATTATATATTAATAATTATTATTAATAATAAGATACTAATTATATAATATTAATATATTAATAACTATGATATATTATAATATTATTATAATAATTATTTAATATATTAACAATATAACATATTAATTATATAATTATATATTAATAATTATTATTAATAAAAAGATACTAATTATATAATAATTATTTAATATATTAACAATATATTGATATTAATTATATAATTATATACTAATAATAATTATGAATAATAATATACTAATTATATACTAATAATATATTACTATAATCATTCGAGTTAGACCATGACGTGCAATAAAATTAAATCATCATGTGAAGTGGTTTAATTTAGGCCGGCCTAAAGATCGGCTTATGTCAATTTAGTCCGGCTCAATTAATACTCGTTTGGTGGAATAACGATGACTAAACCCCTTATTCCACCTTTTAGGCCACAACCAAACATGGAGAGTGTCTTAATTTGCATAGTCGGATTAATTAAGTAATTTAATCACAATTATACTAATCATATAATTTTTTTTTTAAATCATGGGATAGAGGTCAAGCCACCCAATACACTTTCAAACTTGTGTATATTATGAGGATTTTCCAATTTTGTGATTTGGCAGAATTAAGATGAATTACACAATATTTAATTAAGATGATTTGTGTCGTCGGACAGTTCAAGTAGCTAAAGGACTATTTCGAATTCGTATCACCTAAGAGTGTATTTCCCGTGTACATGAGGTGCACTATATATATATAAACAGATGGCCTAGATTAATCTTAGTTGGACCAAATTCAATCCAGTACTTGTGGAAACTATAGAAATTCATTTGCGCCAAGATAAAAGAGCAGTCCAAATTTACTAATTACACCTCAGGTATCTGGGGTGATCTGAAATTCCAAATTCATCACCTAGGGTAACAGAATATTTATATTTGAATTTGGACCGCTCAATCAGAATGTACACATACGTTCCACTGTGAACTGGATTGGTTTGGAATCAAATCGGGCAGCTGTATGGACACGACTATTTTACATGACATCGTATGATGCATTATTTTTAATTTATACTTTGTAAGAGCATGAATATTGATGTCTTATGAGGCACGAACATGATATGTGTACACAGATCACAAGCCAGTAGCCACCATGATTTGCTATTCCCATCCGATCTCAGATCACGTAAGGATGTGTTTGGTTGAGTTGAGAATAAATTATTTTTGAAATTAGATTATTTGGAATAGCTTATTTGATGTTTAGTTGGATTAGAATAGTTAGAATAGGAAATTCAAACTTTTTGTCTTATTAGAATAGATTATTTCTAAGGATTTGAGATTTAGCTATTTTAATAAGACAAACGACAGCTATTTTTGATTTGACTATTCTAGTTATTCTTGTTTTGCAACCAAACATACCCTAACAGAATATTTTCTGTTCAGACCTGATGATTTATGAATTCATATCACCTCACATAATCGAATATTTCTGTTCAGATTCGGACCGTCCGATCAAAATACGTATGACGTACAAATATTAAAGAAGCTACGTACATTTCATCTCCAACTGGATTAACCTGAATTCTGATCGGACGGTCCGGATCTAAACAGAAATATTTTACTTGGGTGATTTGGACCATAGTGACATAATACGCGAATTATACGCGTATAATTCGTTTTTTATACATAACCGCACCGAACTCCGTTTAATACGCAGAAAAACGTATAATACGTTTTATTCGCGAATAAAAAGTGTACAAAACGCGAATTACGAATTATTCGCGATAAAAACGCCAAAAAAAAAAATTTGAATTTTACAAAAAAAAAAAAAAAAAAATTTTGGGTTTTTTTTTTTTTCCTTCCTTGTTGTACCGAATCATTCCCGAATTATAACCGAATCACGAATTTTTGACCGAGCCGAGCCGAACCCGAAATTTTGATTTGTCACCGTGATTTGGACTCGTGATTTATTATCCCACGAAGTCAAATATTCTCATTGCTCTCTGTGGTGCGCTCTTTGCCTCTTTCTTTCTTTTTTTTGTGATGTGCACTTTTTATCTACAACTATATATAAGATGGATACGAATAAGCATCTCCAACTATACATGTGTAACACGAGAGAACTTACAAGCGTTACATTTCATAACTTTATTCTTTTTCCTATTATTATTAATTTAAACTAAAATGAAAAAAATATTAATTAACTTCATCATTTACGTCACACTTAATTATCTAGTACATGTAACTATGATTTAGAAAAATTAGGAGGGTTACGTTGCAGTACCTATCAAAACAATTGTATCAGTATAAAATTACCTATAGAAATATCTAAACAGACACAAAAATTATAATTCATAAAAAAATAATTTCTCATGCAGTCAACCAACTCTTCGTGTACACTTTCATAACAATTTCAATAATATATTTATATAAATGTGGGTACTTATGAATTAATTTGTGAGATCACATACTCGTAAAATCTCATTAAGCATAAATGAGATACAACTGAACCATATACTCGTAAAATATTATTAATCTCATTATTTACGGCTCCATTGACAGGGGCACAAGTATATACGATCACCAAGTATTCATTATCTAAGATGACCAAATAATCCAAATAGCTTATATGTAATATTAATTAAGGATGAATCAGAGGAAAAAAATGAAAAATAAAATCGACTTTTGAACTTTCATTTTGAGATATATCTTTTATCTCATTACAATATTTTCTCTTATATCTTTCTTTATTGATTAAGTATATTGTGCATTAAAAGATTGAGCAAAGATAAGAAAGAGAGAGTCTAGAAGTAAATTGAGTATAAAGAAAAAAAAATATTCTTTCAGCTCTCAATAATCAAAATGGTGCTTTCAAAATAGCGTCTCTTTTTAATTTTCAAAGTTTAATATTATATTTCAAGATAACAAATAGATGTAGACTAGAAAGTCTAGAACTACCTACTATAAATATTAGGGATTTATTAATATAGATTGAGACGTAAAGTTTTGTCTATGTAGTACTGGACCATGAGGAAAAAATAAAAGAAGAGGAGAACAGCACCTTTGTTTGTATTGATTTGATTGCCAATTCATTTGAATTATTTTCGTTGACCTCACATGTTATCTAAGGGTATGTTTGGTTGAGTTGAGATGAAACTATTTGGAATTGATTGGATCAGAATAACTAGAATAGAGAATTCAAACTTTTTGTCTCATTAGAATAAGTTATTCCTAAAAAATTTGAGATTTTGCTATTCTAGTAAGACAAACAACAGCTATTATTGATTTGACTATTCTAACTATTCTTATTTTGCAACCAAACATACCCTAAAGTGCTTTGGCATTAGAGTGTATATTCTATGAGATAACTAAATCTTTTAGTTTATTTAGTAAAAAAAATTAGTTTATCTCAAAATCGATGTCACGATATTTTACGGTGTCTAAATTTTAGATGTACGGAACAATATTAATACAGAATGTGTTACTTTATAATTAATTCGGAGTGAGCCTATGGTGCTATGCATAGCAAGGATGGCTAATGTACTACGGCTCAATATGGTACTTTTTAAAATCCTAACAGTTGATCCAACCGTTCAATGTGATAACCATATAAATATGTACTTGCAAACTAAATTTTATATTTTTTCGAATTTTTTTACTATTTTTTTAGATAGGTAGAATTTTGATGGTCCAGAATTTTCAGAAAACACTGATTTTTCTACCTATCTAAAAAAATAGTAAAAAAATTTATGCCACTGGTCTGTTAATCGGCCTCCTGGCTTTAAATTCGGCAATCTCCGGTCCACTGATATACAGAAAAGGAAGAAATCATGAGGGATGCCGATTTGGTACTGAAAGGTAAAAGAATTAGGAATCGCCATTACTCGATGGATCTATTTCATGAAGTAAAAGAACTGAAATCAAGCTTAGACGACTCTGATAAGCTTTGTTGCGATCAATAAATATTGTGGACAAGAATAGGGAATCGCCATTACTGGATGGATCTCTTCCACGACACAGGATTCCACCAATGTCGATCTCCATGTCGCTGATATGACGTGGCAGTCAGAGAATAGAGATCTAGTCAAATGCTACCATCAGACGGTCAATAGAATGCGCCCGAAAGACCGGATCAATGGATTGACCGCGTGACCTCTGGTCTCTAGAGTCGTGAATAATGGGAGGCGTCCAGTTCGAGAGATGAAAACTAGTTGATGTCAATTTTGGGCCGAGATTGGAACTTTACGAAGGTCCAGGCCGATTTCAGTTCGCAACTCGAATTTTGGTTAGGCTCTTTTTTAGCCATTATATTTTCTTAGGTACATTTGGATGAGGCAGAGAATAGTGCTAATTCGGATTAGCGACTATTCCGAACTATTATTCTATATTTGGATGTGTTTGGGTTAACAAAAATGAACTATTCTTTGTTTGTCTTTTATGGATTACCATGCTATTCTACTAACCCAATCAAAATTTAGATTAGCTCACTATTCTCACTAACCCAAATTTTCATCAAACACACTCAGACTAGGTATTATGCATAGCGCATATTGGTCCACGCTATGGACTCAAATTTTCAGTTTGAAAGTCGTAACAGTCAATCCGAACCGTTCAACATGGTCTCCATAGAAATATGTACTTGTAAACTAAATTTTATATTTTTTTTAGAAATTGTTTACTATTTTTTTAGATGGGTGGAAAATTTGTGGAAAGTAATTTTCTATTCATCTAAAAAAATAGTAAACAATTGTAAAAATTGTAAAATTTAATTTACAAGTACATATTCACATGGAGATCATATTAAATGGTTCGGATTAACTATTAGAATTTTACAAATAAAAGTATGGATCAATCTGTGCTATGCATAGTACAATAGCCTCACTCATTTTCTAATATATTCCTTTAAGATGTCCAGACCTGAACAATTATTACCTCAGTTCCGAAACAAAGAGGAGATAAAAATCAAATAAACAATAAAATTGCAGAATAAATAAGCAAATATATCAACCAATGCTCAGCTAAAAATTGGATAGTATATGCATAAACGAAAAGTTCGAGGCATTTGATCTTCTTACGAGTGAAACCACAAGTCTACCTCGATTGCATATTCAGAGCATAAAATCAGACACAATTTATCCATTCCAAATTGAATACTTCATAAACAAACTCTACTGACATCATGAACAACCCTGTCCAGTGAAGGAAAAGTCAACTGAATAACAATATGTATCGACAGAAACATTATATCCTTTTGGATTTGGGCAACATTGTTGTGATTCAAGTCGTCAATAACTGCTTTATGTACTATATAGAGATATGGTAAATATAGCATAGCTAATAGCAAAAGGCTAATTGCTACTAGGGATTAGATGGTAAATATAGCACAGCTAATTTTCATTGTTGTCATTCAAGTTCTTGAATAGCAAACCCAAAAGTGCTTCTGAATGAAAGAAATGATAATTCACTGCTCGATATTAATTAACCATCTTACTTTTACTTCACTACTAATGAAAACTAAAACTTTGACAAACATGATTTCACATGTTAAATACACACTTCAGTATTTTAAGATTCTCGATCCAATTCTACAATTGAAAATAATTAAGTCTGACAAAATATGATTAACAGAATCTTGCCAGCAATGCCACAGCCAATATATGATGCACATCAGAAGATATTCCACACAATTAATTAAACTATATTAATGTTACAATCACACAGCAGAAAATTGTACTAATAAACAACCAAATTTAAATCTCAATAAAAATTGGAAAAGAAAAAAAAAAAAACTCAAGCAGCCTGTTGCAAACTGCAAGCTGCAATTGAATCAAGAAGCCAAGTATGGGCTACAGCTCTTGAACCGGTGGCAGCTACTAATTCTTCAGCCTCAATCTTTCTCTTATTAATTGCCTCATTCAGGCCTTCTTGGTTGCTTCCCTGTGGAGGCTCAGTGCTATAGACGACAAAAGATGAGCTTGAGAGGTTTGCTTTATCAATGATGGTACCACCGGCAGCTACAATCAGGTCTTCTAGGTAGCCTTTGTAGTATGGCAAGAAGCGTCCACTGAAATGGAAAGATAACTCTGCAAACAGCTTCGGTGCCTGTCGTATAGTTAAAAAATAAAATTAATAACTTTCCGGCTTTGAAGTATATCCTAGAAAGGAACAATATTCCACATGACTCTAAAACATGGAAAGTTGCATATGCCAGTTCTGTTAATGCTAATTATTTTTAGATACCCAAAATACCCCTTTTCTGCCTATTTAAATCCAGATGAAATAATAAGGGCCAGTTTTGGAATATTCGAGCATAGCAATAATATAGTAAGGTATAAATGATATTTTTTTTTTCATTATGTGCGACAAATGAGGTGCTTCCCTTGTTTTGTTGAGTACGGAAAATTTTGTTTCTTTTAACAGGCACTCCATGATTTTTTTTTTAAATAGGCACAAACATTTCCATTGAATAAAAGAAAGTCACTTACAAAAAGAAATTAAAAAGCTACCCCTATAATAGAAAACCCTGATGCCATTAAGTGGTCTCAGCGCACACACCCGAACAGGCACTCCATGATAACATATTCAGGGTTATGCATGACGCTGACTCTTTCCAAAAGCAAAGCTAATTCATAATTCAACCACTGGCTACAAATATAGTTTCACAATTCCACTCTTATACATGGAAATTTCAATGAAATCTTTTGAACAGAAAATCCATCTGATGACCATCTAGTGGCTATTGAAAACAAATCAAATCAGATGACTCTAAATCTTTTCTTTTTCAAAATTGCTTTCGCAATCAATGCTTTCGAGATTAACTAACCAATTGAGCTAGAAGCCTATAACAGATTTTCTTTTAATTAAGAAAAAGTATTTTCTGCTTGTTATTTCTCAATGGCACAAAACATTTATCGGTCCATGTTTTCTTTATTTTTTATCTGGCAGAGAGAGAAAGAGAGACAGACCTTTTGCATGGCTCTAAGTCTACCAGTCTTAGGCCCATCAAAGGCTCCATAGACATCATGGCTGATCTCAAAAGGCTCTTCAGAAACAGGATGCCCAGCCTCCACACACGCTTTCAGCCCTTCAATTTATAAAACATCACATCAAAATAAATTCAACAAACTATTGCAAAAGACACTAGGAAATGGCACTTACAATCCACACCAACGATCCACTTCCCACCCAAAATTGCCATGAGCACCTTAAGTGATCTGCCACACCCACCCTGCTCATCCGTAGCAGAAATTACATGTGTCACATTAGATTTCCAGTTGTTTGTCACCTCCACACCAGTAATATTACCAAATTCCTCTAATATTTCCTGTGAACAAAAAGACCAAAACTTAACTAATCTGAATAATGTGAACTGAGGTTGATATGATATTGCAATATAAACTACCTTCTGTTCGTCGGAGAGAGCAGACCCGCATAACAACCATTCTCTTGTCAAAGTATGTGAGGTTATCCAGCGCTCACCTCTTTGATTCATCACAGATGATGTTAAGTCACCGGTCAAAGAATTGGGAGATCTGATAAATTAAGACATTATCAATAAATAATACATTAAACAGGCACAGCTCAAGTACTTTAGGTTGCAAGAAACATACCCAGCACGCTTTGCCTTTTTGGTTTTTGACTTGGATCTATCACATGGCAGCTTCTTTGAGGAATGGACAGGGCAAAGTAGAAGAAAGTTTACCTTGAAAAAAATGAAAAAAAAATAGTGACATCAGCTTAAGAAATTCCGGAGCTAGATTCCATCAATACAAAACAACAATAACAAAAATTAATTGTACCATGTCCCAGCGGCAGCCAGGTGTCTCATGGGCACACAGGAAATGATAGCTCCTTCTACAACTCTTGGAGTAGCAGCCAAGTGCAGCACCTTTCAACCCGCATTTAATACATTTAATTTTGGAAGCTCGCATCATCTCCTCCTCTACATTCATTGCATTATCACCCTCAAAATACGCTTGAGGAGCCCTGTTTTAGGAAAAGCTTGTCTTTAATAAAAATTACACAATAGCTAGAAGTATAATTTGCATTTATTATATAAGATAGCTTACCATTCGATGCATTTATCATGAGCATGGAGGGTACTAGGAAGCAAGGCTCTGTTATCATTTACTGGCGCTCCATCAAGATAATGTGATACTGGGCCAGTAACCTGGTATATTCCATTATGGTAAATATCTATATTTTTTTAACATAATAATTCAAATAAAAAGAAAAGTGCTTTAGTGGAGTATTGTACCTCACTAGACTTGAATGAATGGCAAAATCCACATTCAGCAATACTAGGGTTGACTTGATCGCCTGCTTCCAATTCATTTAAATCAATAAATCTTATGAAATATAACCAGTATATTTTTTTTCTGAATAGAATGCAAAAATAGTATATTATAGGACATTACCATTACTTTTTTCATTGTAGGGATTCCCAGTCATCTTTAGTTTCTTTGGCTCTCTGATACTGTTATCGTTATTTTGGACTGCTCCAGTTTTTGCATCTCTCTTTGTTGGTCCTTTCAGTACCTAATTGATTACAAGAACAGATTGATAAGAGAAGTCATTCAACAACAATATAAACGGGATTGCAGTATTCAAAGCATATTATTTTTGGGAAATATAACTTCTTTTTGGCATCATTGGAGCAGTAAACAGTGTTTGTATTATGTATTCATGTACAGCAGTGACAATCATTATATCCTTGTTTTCCAACATACAGATATGTACCATCTAGTATGATAAACCTATTCTTATCAGGATTGATCTTATGCAAGGGATTTCCTCAATAAAAGATGCTTCAAATTATAGAAATTAATTCCCTCAATTGTTTTACTAGATAGAATCAGACTTACTGGTGCGCTATGCACATCATAGCTGTCGCTATCAATGTTCCTTGCGTCATCTGATAATGGGGGCCCACAATGCCCCTTCTGCTCGATGCATGTAGTCATATCAGCTCTACAGGCTCCCTTCTTGCAAGCCTCTGTGTCTAGGTTGGATTTATCAAACTTATTTGATACAATTGCATTAGCACGTGCATCTGGAAACCCTAACTTTGACCCAATTATGCTATATAATTGTTGCTGCTCACATTCAAAATTATCCATCTTATTTTCATTTCCCGATGTGTCTGGGCTTCCACTTCCCCCTGAAGGTGTCTTTGTATCTGAATTATAATATAGACATTATAATATAAACATAAGTGAATAAATGTTGTTTATGCCACCTTATATGTTTACATACCAGAAATGTCCACTTGCTGCTGCTCTCTTGGCTTGAGAATACTGCTGACAGTAGAACTAAGACTTCTGTAGATAGTAACCACTGCCTCAATCTGAGTGGCCGGTTTAAGATCTGCAAAAAATTTCCAGTAGCCTTTTCAGTTTCTGAGTTCTTTATCAAGTAAAGTTGCTAGAGCAATATTAATGCAGCCAGTGTAGTTATGTAGACAGAATTACCTTGATACCGGAATGCAACTTTACAAAGCGGACAGCCATAACCATTAATTGAAGTCGTAGCACAATGACTGCAGTTAAAATTCAAAAACCAGAATCTAAATCAGGAAGAAATTATGTAACAAGAGATAATGGATAAACAGGTCTTTATGTCAGTTTAAGAAAATCACCTGCATGATACATGATTGCATGGCAAGAAGGTGGGGAGGCTCAGAAGCTTTAAACTGCAGGAAGGAAAATGTTTAGTGATGCAATTAATTGGAGAGCTGAGATGTTAGTGCAAAAAAGGCAAGGAAACAAGTTTCTTTAATAAAAGTTCCCAAATTCTACAGTTCTACCACTAAATAAAACTTACAAGCAGCAGTATTTACGGAATCAACAAACTATAATCAGTCTAAACAAAACTTTACTAGATCATGACATCTTGTCATCTTTTACAAATCATCGGCACAAGACAAGACGGGTAAGTACAAATCTAAGGAGACATATCCATATCATCAAACACTTCATATTCAAGCAACACGGTAGAATATTTTGAGCCAGAGAGGAAAAAGAAATGATAATTGATTAAATCCAACTGCATTCAGGCTCACATTTAGGAAAAATTTGCTCGAGCAACAACAATAGACCTGTATCAAAGCAAAACTAGCCACAAAATTCTTTCTAGTTAATTTGCCGATTATATAGAGTTCCAACCAGACTGAATCAATTTCAGACAACCTTTAACAAATTGCTCAACATATAGCTCGCATCTGGTATGACTAACAAAAAGTAATTCTTAGAAACGAGCAATTTATCCAGGAAACTGAAACAACCAAACTAAAGAACTAGCTGCCCCAGAGAAAATAGAGAAGTACCACATGGGGCAAGTGAGCTCAAGCTCCATTTTCTGGAGATTGAGCACCAGAGGATTCAACGACCTTCTCAAATTCTCCATCTCTCCCGTTTTCTCTCCCTCCTGCCTCTTTTGGTTAAACACTTGATCTCTCTCTTTTTGAAACTCTCTCTCTCTCTACAAAATGGCTGCTTCCTTGGACGGCTTTATTGCAAAATGATATATTTGCCTAGGCGGGAAGCGGCGGGATTGACACGAAAATTTTAGTGGATTCATTGAAACTCTAATGGCGCCAGTTAATATTGGGCTGATTGCGAGAATTCGAGACCCGCCAAATCGAATTTTCTTATATTTAGCGCGGGAGTTTCCAATTTTTCACTCGTACGGTCGCACAATGAATTCCTGTATTGTTCTATTGACTGGGGGTAGGTCACGTGCCCATAGTATATAAAGGCCTATAATGAAGCCCAGTAAATCTTGAAAATAATTACTCAACCATAAGCACTACTGGGTGTAGGTCACGTGCCCATAGTATATCAAGGCCCACAATGAAGAAGCCCAATAAATCTTGTAAAGGATTACTCCACTATAAGCCCGCTGAATCAGAATCAGCCCAACCTTTCACCGACTCCCCCTCTTTAGACCATGGATGATATAAGTTTTCACGCTTGCCTGACCTGTGACCTCGCCCAGGTGCTGTTCGCAATCTTGGATTTGAGCCTCTTGGGCTCTTAGTACCCTAAGAAGTCTTAAATTTATCAAACAAATATTTCTTTATAAAGCAAAGATAACTTTCTTAACTTTTTTTTTTGCCTGTTTATCTTAATTCTTAAGCGATAGTTCTATATTTTGTTTAATTTAAAGTCCTTTTAAGGAAATTACTCTTCAAATTTATTGTCGAACGAGATCTTCTTAGTGCAACTTAGAGTAGAGCTAGTGTGCGCTAAAGCTCACTAAGAGAATTCGGTGAGCATAACTCCAAAATCTATCAAATTTGTTTTAAACGATGAATCCAAAATGTTAAAACCGATTTGCTCACGAGTGATGCGTATACATACTAAATTTTGAAAAAAAAAAATTAATTAATTAATTTAGTACAAAGTCAAACATCAAATAATGATGAAAAATAAATGCATTAAAATAACTTCGTACAACTTCATTTGTTTTTGCCACTTAACTTTATACTAAATAAGTTCAAAATTTTCAAAATTTTACATGTACACACATCACTCATAAAATAGATCGGTTTCAATAATTTAGAATCGTTATTTGAAGTTGATCCGATAAATTTTAAATTTATACTCACCAAAATTTTTTGATGAGCATAGAGCACGCTAAGTTTGCTCAACTTATTTAATCTGCACGTCCTAACCGAACGAGCTACGGAAGCTTTATTTAAGTCTTGCTATTGTCAAATTATCAATGTTTACTTGTTTAGATTGTGAAATTGTAGATAAATTACGAGACTTCGACAGGTGAAGTTGGCAATGGTTCCTTCAGTGTCTAGACTCTAGAATGATGCTTCTCAGTATTCTTTTGTTACTGATACTTTTTTTTGAGAAAAAATAAGGATCATGCTCATGTTTGATTGATAACTGCGATTATAAAGTTTTTATAGCTGCTCACCTAAATAAACACAAAGAGCTCAAACATATTTGAGCTTAAAAAAAGAATCTTTTATTACTGATGTTATTATTCAGTAATTGTTACTGATCTTGATTATGAATTAGGAAGGAACATGCAGGATTTCTTGTATGTAAAATTGGAAACACTTTCTTATACATAATTCTATAAACTATAATAGATCAATTCTCAAAGGTATGCAATGGACGAAATTATACCATTCATTGCAATATTTAGAAGTGTATTATTTTCATTTAATCTGATGAATGCAATGTTCAGTCTATGGAACTGTCATTTTTGCGAGTTTCATAATTTCTCTATTTCTTGTTCTCCTTTTTGAATTGTATATAAAAGTTCTTTTTGTCACATTTGTTGCATGGTTACAACATTGATCCATTTATGATACTTGAAACTGAAAGAAAAATTCATGAACATTAAAAGTATTTGATTATGCAAAATTTTGTGAAATTAAACGAATAAATCGATGATAGGAACAAAATATCGCGATACAATACCGAACTAGACTTCAAAAAATGTGTTGGATTGTCACTACAGACCAGGAGCAGAGTCAGTAGGGCTCAACGGAAGGCACCTGCCTATCCTGATCCAATTTTTTTTCTCAAAAAAATATGTTTTTTTTTCATCATGTTTTTGCAACAAAAAAAAATTATACAAATATGATTGTGTGTAAAATAATTATGCAATTATTTCTTACTATGAAATATTTCTTCATTCCTATCCTATTTTTTGTCTCCAGAGTCCAGACTATCTTCGCATGAATACAGGATTGTAAAGATTTCCTTGCAACATTTGTCCAAAACGCTCTGGCCAAGACCCAAAATGCTTGAAATCTAGGCTGGAAGTTGTTAGAGATTAAACAATTATAGTAGGGTAGCTCATCAGACCTATAACGCTAGAACCTAAATCTTGAACTCTTAAATCACCGAAACGAATAAATGAGACTAACACAAAAACCAATTGCAAATTTACAGCTCAGCTGCTCAGGTCTATCTCTTTTATTTATTCAGACCGGAGGTTGCTATGAATAGTTTGAATACTCTAGAATTCTTTTTAACTTAAACGGATATACTTTGCAATAGTGTGAAACGGTAACAGGTTTAAGGAAGTGTAGATAATATATTTTAAAGAGAACATTTTTTAAAATCATAAATTTAGTGTAGTGGTACGAGTTTTCGTCTTTCTTAAAAAAAACACATGTTCAATGTTTAAGAACTATGACAAGCACGGACCTTTCTTGTCTCTCTACAGAAAGGAAGTAATAAGTTAACACTAATCCTTTCAAAATGAAAAAAAATATGATATTTACATCTTTAAGTCCTTACCTTCCTTGAACATCTCCCCACTTCCTTTGTCAAATTTTATAAAAAATAAATACTAAAGTACATACTCAGTAGTAACTCTTTTTGTATAAAATTTAAGATAGTGCAATATAAATCCCTAGGGCCGGGTTAAAGCCTTTTTTATTTAAATATTCAGTAGTAGCTAAGTGGACATTTTACGGTGACTCAAATAATTAGTGTGAGTGTATATAACTTTGAATTATAAAATAATCAAATTTACATTACAATTAAATAAATATAAATTATATAATAATCAGATTTGTACTTCAATATTATTGATGAAAAACTCAGCAGAATATTCAGAAAGTGAGTTGAGTGTGGCGCAGGAAACTTTGAAAAATAACATCAGGAACTGAGACGGTGAGACCGCAGTAAAAAGATTAAAAGTAAAAAACGATATCAGCGAAACAAAACCTTCACAGTTCACATCCAATGAGATGCTGCACAAGGGAATCTCACCGACACGAGGGAACGGTCAAAATCTCTACCTTGGTAATAATGGCAAGCACGGACAAACAGAGCCTAGAGATTAGAGAGATGAGACGCACCGAAATGGGTCATATTAAACCCTCCAACAAGTGTGGCTCCCACTTGTCAGATACGCACTGTATAAAGAAACAAAGCACTGAATTCAGGTGCAGCAGTAATGTCCCGTCAACGCAATTTTTCTACAGTATTAAATTTTGAAAGGTTGTAGTGTACTGTATTTATTCTTAAAAATTGAACTAAACTACTAAATTTACAAAAATAATAATTTTCTCTCCAATTATTTAACAAGGAATATAAAATTGAGCGAACACCAACAAGCACCATAACCAATAGCCAATAACCAATCAAATTTGAAACTTTTACTGAGGATAAAGCACAGAGCAGCCATAACACCTTCCCTGAAACAATATTTCATTTCCATTAAAATTTAAAATGGAAGGAGAGACTGGAAGCTGATTGGCAACGCAATACTGAAAGCCTTTCTGACGAATGACAATTAGTTGACGGAGGTTAGATAAACTAGACTAGTTACTGTACTGAGAATAAGTTGAGAACTTCCAGTCTTCCACATATTTTTTTACAGTGCACAATACAAGTCCTCTCTGTTTTCATTAAATGCAAATATTTTAGGAGTCCACTTTCACCCACTCATAACGACCCGCCAGTGGAGCTTCGTTCACCGGATCAAAGTTATACCTAAAAAAAAATTAAATCAATTTATAAGTTATGTGTACCAATAAGCCAGTATTACGAGCATGGTTAAACAATACTCTAGCAATAATAAAAATGGATGTGGGAAAAAGAATTTAATACTTGTCCATGAAAGATTGGCATTGGTATTGCTCGACTCTAGCAAAAAACTCTTCCACCTCATAGGGAGAAGGAACATCGACTCCATGCCGAGAACTGTCCACTCTGAAGCCTGACTGAGAACGGGTGGTTGAACAGGGTGTCCCGAATGATTCCCCGTCTCGGGTCCAGCTGCAAGGTGTACTCTCCCTTGTATTCCTGCATAAGCAAAAGTTAAATTAGGAACTAATTTTTGTCACCGGAGTTTAGCATATCAGTGTACTTTTTTTTTTCATATGCAATGTTTAGATTCGTTTTAGACAATGCACATTCTTGTGGCGTATGCATTTTATAGAACTTTAGAGTTCTACCGATGAGCATGATTTATACCTTTGAGTTTGTTACTAATCATCAGGCCAAGCAACTACATAAATTTCTTTCCCTCAGAAGCAGATATGCTATTTTTACTGTTTAGGAAACAAATTGTTTCCATTAGCAGTTCTTTTAACATAAAAGGGACTTGATTCATAAGAGAAGAGAAAGCAGTTGTCACAAGAACTTTAACCCTACTAACAACCTGGTAAATCCCAAAAAAAATTCATGTACCCGTATTGTGAGATTATCTAATACTAGTGTATAAGACTACATATGATCATTCTTTTGTGGGCAATCTTGTTCCCTTTCATATTCTTTTACTTTCAAATAGCTCTGTGCAGGAGTTTGTTATTTTATTTCTCAAAAATAAAATAGTCCTAATTTGCTAAAGTGGAGACAAGAAAGTAAAAACCAATAATTTTTGGGAAACACGCAAGTTGCATGAAAAAACCACCAAAAACACAACATGAAACCGGAGAACTCTTTTCTTACTAGTTGTTTAATGGGGAAAGCATGATACAGAGATAAAGCAGTTCGCTTGTACCATGATCAAAGCATTTAGCTTTCCTTTCTCACTTTTTTAGTTGAAACATCTTTTTATAAAAGACCCAACAAGCAATTAGTTCAGAACCTCTGATAACTGGGAGCAGCTTGGGTCCGATGGGTTTCGGGACCGTCCGATCTACTTTAAGATTCGTGCGCACGAATTTTAAAGCAGATCGACGGTCATCGAACTCACTTTGAGTCCGATGGGCATCGGACCCAAGCTGCTCTCTTGATAACTAGCATGAGTAACCCCACCAAATATACTAATTGAAATCACTGCTTATTGACCCCACTTGAGAGAATAATGGCAGGATATCTGAGGTGAAATTTACTGCAACCACAACCTTTTGAAAGTTGAGAGACCGCCTTTCTATGAGGGAAACTCTATTGCTTTGCTACTTTGCACCAACAGAAAAATTAGACTACAAACTCGCCAATGGATCAAAAGGACATTTTGAAAAAAGTAGAGAATGTCATTTTGTAAATAAATGGAATCTATAGGGCATTTATGAAAGATTTATTCTTTTTTAGTGCAAGAGTACCAGATTAAATGATTTTTGGGCAAAAGTATTTGTGATTGGATTCTGGGAAGTTAATGGCTAATTAGTTTTGAAATGACATATCTAAAAAAGGTATGTGCAAGAAAAGATGAACTTGTTTGAGCAACTTCCAGAGCTTTTCAGATAGTAATTTTAATTTGTATTGAAAAGATAGCAGTTTTTCAGCTCTTTGTCTCCTCTAATACAACATAACGGATTAATGTTAACATTTTGATCCTCTATAACAGAAATATTCCATCAAATATTAGAAAATCAATAGAGCCCCCCCCCCCCCCCCCCAATTTGAAATAGGAAAAACCTAGTATATAAATATAATAGAAGTCGAAATTTTGATTATTAATCTCACCTTCCACTCTTCTCTCTAGGTGAGAACGACCCAATAGAGCAAGAATTGGCAGCTGAGCCCTTCTCAGGTGTAATCAGGCCCTCTTCGTGGCACAAATTCCCCTTGCCCTTAACCAGTGGCAGGTGCTTCTCCAGTCGACGGTTCCTCAGCTCTAAGTAACCAACGGGAGAGGGAGGAGAGGCATTCGAAATGGAGGTCGACTTAGGGTTTTGCTTTTGCAAAGCTAGGGTTCGA
The DNA here is from genome assembly GCA_011114355.1 of Carex littledalei. Lineage (NCBI taxonomy): Eukaryota > Viridiplantae > Streptophyta > Magnoliopsida > Poales > Cyperaceae > Carex > Carex littledalei. The sequence goes on along the minus strand of CM022103.1, from coordinate 2,520,688 downwards.
GACCTTGTTTGCACACCAAGAGGTGTGTGAAGAGAGATCTCCATTACTGCCACCTCGCCTGAGAGCTTTCCCTTGCGCATGTACCTCCCCATTTAGAAGAAGAGGTCTCGAATTTTGCAAATTTTTAGAGTTTTGGGGGGAAAGGAAAATGAAGGAGAAGAGGGAACAGAGGCTTTGGAAGGGTTTAAAGAGAGAGGGAAACGGCGCGGCTTTGAAGGGAGTTTGTATTTGTAGAAAGCGAATCGGGTTTTAGGGTTGAAGCCCCGCAAGGCTACTTTTATATCCATGCCCTGCTATTTTTTATATTTAAAATTAGGGGAGAATTTCACGTATACCCCTGAGAAACTTCAAAATTACGTATCTCCTCTTCTGAACTTTAAAATTACGTATTTCCCCGTCTAAACTTCAAAAACTCACAAATTTACCCATTTTATTGTTTTCTATATTAAAACTCATTCCAAATTTATAAAATACTCATTTTACCCTTTATTAAAAACATAAAAAACTCATCGAACTCAAATTTGAATTTGAAGGGTTCATCTACCGTTTGAAATGTTTTAAGATTCGTGCGTGCAAGATCAGCACAAATCTTAAAGCAAAGTAACACGGATATTGAAGCGACATACACAAATCTTAATGCCATTTGTGGGGTCAAATTGCTTTAAGATCCGTGCACGCAAGATCAGCACGAACCTTGAGACGAACACACACGGATATTGAAGCGATGCGCACATATATTAATGCAATGCGCGCAGATCTGACGGTAGGGGAACCCTTCAGATTCAAATTTGAGTATAATGGACATTTTATGCTTTTAATAAAGAATAAAATGGGTATTTTATAAATTTAGAATGAGTTTTAATATAAAAGACAATAAAATGGGTAATTTTGTGAGTTTTTGAAGTTTAGAGGGGGGATATGTAATTTCAAAATTTAGAGGGAAAATAAGTAATTTTGAAGTTTTTGAGGGGTATACTTGAAATTCCCCCTAAAATTAGTTGGTAGGTGAACTGGTGGACAGGTCACTGCGATGCAGTACCAATTATATGAATAATTAATCTGTATTAAACAGGGTCAAATTTACGGACCTGTGTAATATAAAATAAATTTGAATGAATTTAGAAACAATAAATCTAAATGCAATGAACCTACGTGTGGTAGCTAGATTGGTGATATTGTTGGCACTGCCAGAATAATTCTCTTAATAAAAAAGTGGTATGGTTAGGTTAATTATATTTCCATTGCACCTGCGTGTTCTTCCATTTGTGTTGGATTTCAAGAGATAATGTCAACTGAGTCTATCTGTCTACTCTATGCGACTTTTTGCATTTAAGGAAAGATTATTGTAGAATGCTAGACCTGACAATGATGTCCTATTGAACTTTCTGGCATATCCAATTATTGAAGGTTTGTTTATAAATGCTGAATGATTTCATAAGCATCACGGCTAACACTTCAGAGTAGGTCTGATGGGCATCGGACCTACTCTGGTTCAATGGGTGCCCATCGGACACTTAACTACTCTGGTTCAATGGATTTAATCACCGTCCATTTGTCTTAAGATTCGTGCGTAACGCTTTAAACTTCGTGCGTGTTTGTTTTAATTTTCGTGCGCCAAATCTTAAATTAGATCGGACGGTCATCATGCTCGTTGAACCTAAAAGTAGGTCCGATGGGCATCGGACCTACTCCGTTCTCCACGGCTAATTACTCATAGCAATAGACGTGTGTGCGCGTGCTTGCGTGCGTGTCAAATCTAATGAACAGTTAAAATGTCATTCTTATATATATACTTAGAACTTTAATACAGTCATAGTTGTATTGTCATATGACAGATATATTAATAGAATTTACGATGGTTCAAAAATGGTTCATTGATGGCTTAAACATAGCTAATGCATGTTCACATACTTTGAAAATGACTAATTAGTTTGAGAAAATTGTATATGATTGGTATTTACATTGCATAATAATATTTTCACTTGATACTATAAATAGATTTAAATGAGCCATGCATGAGTACAAGAGTTAATAGTATAAATTATGGCTGATTATCATGAATATGTGACTTTATTAAATTTCTATACAACAGAAACTACATCCCTTAAAGGTATTAAACTCATGTGACAATTAATTTTCACATATCAATTGATTTAAGGATCTAGTTGAATTAAAAGAAGTATAGGGACCTAATTGAAATGATTAAAAGTGTTAAACTCTTCCAGTCATAATTTTGACGCTTGATGATTACCTTTGCATTGGTGCATGCATCTTTGTCTCTTTGATCGTTCTTTAAACACTTTATTGGATTTTGGATATATATAATATTATTTCCTTAAAACACAAATGTTTCTCAAAACTAAACACTTTATTCCGACTAGGCTTCTATTTAAAGTTGACACACTCGTGCGTCATCTTAAAGCGACTCTGACAATCTTAAAAAAATAAAATAAAAAATCCTGAGTTTAAAATTCATATAAAGAGTCATTTATAAATATTGACATGTAAAATATTAGATCTTCATCTTCTCTTAAAAAATAAATAGAATAAAAAAAAACAGATCACCCAAACAATACTTCTATTTTGTGTCGTATAATTATAAAAAGCATCTTAGCTTTGATAAAGCCTAATCATTAAAATACAATTACCAATACTTTTTCTATAGTTTAAGTAGATGGTGTATCAAATTTAATGCAAACAAAAATAAATCAATCGTCTGTCAAGTAATTTTTAAAAAAATTAATAGTTCAATTTGTGTATACAGGATCGACTACCAAACAATTACAAAATTCCAATAAATTATCATTCGAAGCATACTTATAATCAATTTTAATACTTATTTTTTTCGATTTTCACTGTTGTTATATTTCTCTTCCCGTTTCAAAATTAATATTATTTAATTTTAGTGCTGTCTTGGACAGTACACCGTTGTATGTGCCCAACAATTTAAATCAGATATATTATATGAGGTGGGATCTAGTTACAACAATTTTGAGTTGCAATAAAGTTACAACAACCATTTTCTACATTTTTAAATTTCAAATCGTCGATCCAAACTGTTCAACATGATCTCCACAATAAAATGTGCTTCTAGATCAAATTTTACATTTTTTTGAATTCTTTCACTATTTATTAAGTATGTTACAAAAACTAGTCAAATTTAGACCATCGAATTTTGTACCCATCTTAATAAATAGTAAAAAAATTCAAAAAAATGTAAAATTTGATCTGGAAGCACATGATCATGTTGAACGGTTTGGATCGACGATTTGAAATTTGAAAATGTAGAAAAAAATTGTTGTAACTCAAAATTGTTGTAACTAGATCCCTCCTCATATTATATACGAACTTTTCAGATAACATATTATAATTATGGTTTGTTTGTATATTCTAATACATTTGCGCTGTACATATGCTGTACCTTTTTATTTATCTCCAAAAAAATTATATTTATTTTATTTATTCCTTAATTCTTGCAATTTAGTCTCTCAGGTAATTAAACTCATATTTAACTTTATTTAAATTATTAAAAGACCTCAGTTTACTTAAAAAAAGTTTTGAGATTAGATATACACAAGTTAAAAACATAGAATTCGGCGCACATATTCAATTACACGCTTAATGTTGAATTTCTTTTTCACTATTTTTGTTTTCTTTTTAAAGTGGTATACTGAAATAAAAATACACATTTTTTTAATGAACAGTAAAAAATAATAAATATATCAAGTCATAAAGTGTATTCAATTTTAAAATTTTGACATATATGTTCTCAAATAAGAAAGTATTGATGAGTGCACGTTCCATTTTCAATTGTAAAGGAACTGATGATCATAATTTCCAGTTGAGAGTCAAGGATATTTTGACTTTGTAATTCTTAATTAGAGATATACTAAGATCTTTTAAATAATTTAATTAGAGTTAACATAACATTAATTGTACGAGGGATAAATAAAAAAAAGTTACAAGAATTGAGAGATAAATAAAAATAAATTTAAGTTTCTAAAGGTAAATAAGAAATTACATAAATTATGAAGGGAACATAAAATATTATTCCAAATATATAGGTTAGTTATTTTTTTCACCGACTAAATCATTGTGATGAATAAGTGTATATATGAATTAATAGCTTTTGTTGTTCAGTGACCTGTAAACATTAGTTCTCTACAAAAGAGGTTAATGTTTGACTCTCACAAAAAAATATTTAAAAGTTATTTTGGTGAACCGAAACTTTTTAGATTTTTTTTTAAAGAAAAATATGAGTCTTATCCACCTTTGATTGATAAAACATAGGTACAAAATTTGTACCAAATGACGGAACTTTTTAATTAAAAAGAAGAAGTTAATGTTGTGGATAAGAATATGCAGAGACAGATTTTTTTTTTTTAAACATAATTAAAAAAATATTTTTATCAAACTAACATGATTATTTTTTTTTTTACAAAAACCATAAGAACCGAATTGCCAATTCGGTCCGCTTGGTTTTTTTTTTTGACCGAATTGGCAATTCGGTCCCTGTTGATTTCACAAATTTTCAGAAATGCGGCCACAGAAAATCCGAAAAAGACTCCGGACCGAATTGGCAATTCGGTCCCAACTTTTTTTTTTTAGGATTTGCTTAATAAATAGCATTATTGTAAATTTAGTTAAGAAAACATTTACATTAACAAAGATGTGTAATTCTTTCCCGCTAGGTTGTGCCAAAAAATTAAAAAATTAAATAGAGTAAATCAAATTTCATCTAATATCCTCTATGGGAGATAAAAAAAAAGTGATCGGGCTAAAAAGACATATTTAATTGTCTTTCGGAAATTCAATTTGACCTACATCCGATATGATATATGATACACAAGTGAGAAATTCAACCAAACCTAAAAAAAAAAAAAAAAAGTTGGGACCGAATTGCCAATTCGGAGCAATTCGGTCCGGACTAAAAAAACTCTGGACCGAACTGGTAATTCGGTCCCTAGGCATTACACAAACGGCAACACAGTTTCCTGCGGACACTGTGAAATCAACAGGGACCGAATTGCCAATTCAGTCTAAAAAATAAAACCAAGCGGACCGAATTGGCAATTCAGTTCTTATGATTTTTGTAAAAAAAAAATAATCATATTGGTTTGGTAAAAAAAAAAATTTAATTATGTTTTTAAAAAAAATCCTACAAGACTGTCCGAGTGTAAGAATATATTCAATGGTACAAAATTTGTTCCTTTGATTTTTCTGATCGGCAACAAAATCTCTGTGTACTCAATCGGCACAAAATTTGAAAATTGTCATGTCAATTTTGAATAATTAGAAGTGGATGAATTGTCATAATGCATCTACAACGATAAATTTGATGGTCTAGAATTTTTATGAAGAATATATTCTTGGTTTTCAAAATATTGCTTCTTTTATTGAGAAATACACCATAAAAAAGCATTGACGACAATGATGTTCCGTCAGGACGTCAGTAGAAACCATTTATCTAGTTATCTAGGAACGCGTATCCTCTACATTAACTCAAAAGAGAATCTTTTGAATTAATGAATTTCAACCATCTAATTTTAAACGGAGCAAATTTGGCTATTGCTTATAACATAGGGGTCTTTCAATATTAGTGCAAATCTAGTTCGCATGAATTTTAAACAGATCGGACGGTTGAAATTCATTAACTCAAGAGATTATCTTTTGAGTTAATGCATTTTTGAGTTCATGCAGAGGATACGAATTCGTTATCTAGTTCGTACATATTTCAGAAGGTAAATAAAAATATTTTTTTTTTCCAGGACTTTGTCAGTATGGACAAAGAATTTTGTTAACTTATTTGAGTAAGAGTCTACCGCACATAGCCTATTTTACGAGCCGAAATTTTTATTAATACCGTAAAAAAAAAAAAACCAAAACACCACTGAAATTGAGAAATTCGAAAAATACCAAGGCCTTGTAGCCAATTTGCAGCCCCTAAAAACCTAAATATCAGTATATTACAGTGCATTTTTGGGTTTTTGTGGGCCTCAACAATCTACGACTTCCCAATAATGTGGTCGCAGATTGACTTGGAGGCTCTGATATTTTTCAAATTCTCCATAATTTGTAATTTTTTTACAGTGGTATTAATAAAAAAATTGGTTCTACGAGATATCTGATAATTAAATAATTATAACTTATAAATGATGATTTTTAATTATTTATTTACTTACACAATGTTTGATAATGAGAAATTAATTCATTAAATATTTTAATATATTTATCTATATAATGGTATAAACCTAGCGTGGACTTAAGCTTAATTACTAAGGTAATTCATATGACCAGCTCTTAAATATATTGGATTAGCTTTCAAACAACGAATTCAAACATAGATGTTCACATGGTTCAGTTTGTTTGGTGTTGACCAAATCAAATGTATTTGGGATAAAACAATTCGTTTGTTTGGTTTATTTGATTTCATTTCATTAAATAAATACAACAGCTCAATTTTGATAATTAAAAAAAACAATAAAGCAAAATTATTAGTAGATATTGCGTTAATGCTGTAATATTATATATGTTAGTATACAAATTATCAAGTTAATGTCATAACTTAAAATTTTCATATCGATTTAGTTTACATGAGCTATCTGAATTAAAGTTCGCTCTTTTTGGTTCTGTTGATTAAATTATCCGGTCGAATTTGTTTATATTTATGCAAATCGAATAAAAAGTTTGGCTGGAAAACTTTTAATTTGATTTGTTTCGAACTGTTGAAAATAATAAAGCCAACGGCTAGTTTTTAGGAAATTGTAAATAAAATAAATTAGGAGACATAAGTTAATAGTTGTAATTAATAGGTAGTTGGTAGTTGTAACGGCTAGTTTTTGAAATCTTCTATAAATAGGAATACATGTAAAGCTCAAATTAAGATTGCAATAATAAGATTGTTTTCTTACATCCATTCTTTCTTATAAATTTATCATGATATCAGAGCCCTGAGTGGTATCCGAAAAACCGAAAAGTGCGATAAAATTCAGCAAAAAGAAAATGGCTCAAGAAGAAGCAGCGACCTTCTCGAAGCTAACCAATAACTTGCTCAATGGCAGAAATTATGTGTCATGGGCAAGGGCAGCATCTAGGGCCCTGAGTGGTCGAGAAATGTTAGAATTCATTACGGGTGAAGAGAAGAAACCAGCAATTGCAGACACAAACAAGATAACACCCGACGAAACAGTAGCAACAAAAAAATGGAGAACTACAAATGATAGAATTGTTACCTCACTACTCAACTCCATGGAACCGACCGTATCCGAACTCTTCACGCTAGCCGAAACGGCACATGAACTATGGGAAGCAGTAAAGAGTATGTATGGTCAACAAAATAATTTTTCTCACATTTATCAACTTATGCAGGAGATCCAACAAGAAAAACAAGGGTCAAGAAGTCATACTGAGTACCTTAGCGCTCTTGAGAAAAAACGCAAAGAACTTCAATCTTACCGGCCGCTTACAACAGATTTGGCCACACTTCAAAAACAGGCTGAGGAGGACGATATTTTTCAGTACCTCGCGGGTTTAAACCCGAGCTATGAAGCCGTAAGATCCCAAATCATGACCACGGTACCTCTTCCCTCTTATTCTCAAATTAAAAGTTTAATTCAACAAGAGGAAAGTAGAAGACTTATCATGAATGGTCAAATTGTAAGCCATGAGGGACACGAAACCCATGGTTTAGCCGTAAAAAATTTCAATTTTAATCAAAATCCTAGCTTTCAAAATCGCCCAAATCAATCAAAAAATGAAAAATGTAACCACTGTAAAAAGGATGGTCACACTCAAGATAAATGTTGGCATCTCTATCCCCATCTTAGACCAAAAAAATGGAAAGGAAATGACCAGAATCGAAATTGGGAAAAAAATGGTGAAAAAAACAGAAGTTATGTTGCTTCTGTTGAAGAGAAAGGGTCTAATGGGCTAGTGGGTTCGTCTGAAAATGGATTCGGACCCAATAACACCTTTCAACCAGTTACTGGGTATGGTTTAAGTGCTAATGGATCTGTCAGAGGCTGGGGCGGACCCGGTTTGGTAAATTACGGACCCAATAACAGTGGAGGCGGACCCTTTAACCAAAACACTAGTGGAGCATGGGTTCAAACTGGCGGACCCATTAACACTGGCGGACCCGATAACCATCAAATTTTCGCTGGCGGGTCATTCCCGAACGGGTCAGCAGCAAATTTCGGAAACGGGTCACTCTCAGACGGGTCAAGAAGCCTTCTAGGCGCTGGCGGGTCAGTTTCGGCGGGTCAGGTGCTGGAGATCAAATGCAGCAGAAATTTTTTTTTTTGATGATGAATAATCAAAACACTCCCAGCACATGTGGTATTGCTTCTAACTCAGAAAATTTCTTTTTTAATCAAATTATTATAGATAGTGGTGCAACAGATCATATGTTCGGGAATAAACAACTACTGTCAAACCTCAACCTGACCAATGGTAATAATTTTGTGTTGGTTGCAAACGGAATGAAGGCAAAAATAAATGGCGTAGGAGAAATTAATCTATGCAATAAACAACTTAAAAACGTTTTATATTTAGAAACATTTCCTGTAAATTTAATTTCTGTAAATAAATTAACACAAGAATTAAATTGTAATGCAATATTTTCTTGTAAAAACGTTGTATTTCAGGACCGGGAAACCGGGGTCAAGATTGGTGAAGGATTTCTAGAAAATGGACATTATCTTTTGAACTCCAAATTAAATTTCTGTGCTTCCGCAAAAGTCGTTAATTCTGATCTGTGGCATAAGAGACTTGGACATCCTTCCGACAAGATTTTAAGTAGTATTTTAGATTTTAAAAATTTAAATTGTACTAATTGTGAAATTTGCAAGTTAGCAAAACAAACAAAGCTTCCTTTTTCTCTTTCTACTAGCAAAAGTAAAGCTCCTTTTGATTTAGTACATTCCGATGTATGGGGACCGGCTCCAATAGAGTCATATAATGGATTCAAATATTTTCTTTTATTTATTGATGATTTTACAAAAGCAACTTGGTTATATTTACTTAAATCTAAAGATGAAGTATTTGATTGTTTTTATGAATTTTTATGTCTCATAGAAACACAATTTGATGCAAAATTAAAAATCTTTAGATCGGATAATGGAACCGAATTTATAAATAGAAAATTTTCAAGTCTCTTTAGAGAAAAAGGTATTATTCATCAAACAACTTGTATAAATACACCCGAACAAAACGGTGTATCGGAAAGAAAAAATAGACATCTATTAGAAGTAACACGGTCATTATTATTTCAAACTAATGTTCCAAAAAATTATTAGTCGGATGCTATTCTTAGTGCCACATACTTAATTAATAGATTACCAAGTGTAAAATTAGAAAACAAAAGTCCATTAGAAATTCTTTATCAAACAAAAATTAATCTTGACCATTTGAGAGTTTTTGGTTGTACATGTTTCGTACATATTAAAAGAAATGATAAGCTTGATTTTGTATCACAAAAAACAATTTTGTTAGGATATTCATATTATAAAAAGGGCTATAAATGCTATGATCCAATTAATAAGAAATTATATTTTTCTAGAAACGTTTCTTTTTTTGAAAAAGAACCATATTTCAAAGAAAAAGAAATATTTCATCAACCATATTTAAATAATCAAAATGACAATATAGTTTTGCCTTACTTAGATGATTTGAGTCTTATTCCTAAAAATAATCATCAAGTTGAAAATAATCAAGAAAATGAAACTAATGATGACATAAATGAAAATGAAATAGAAGAAAGTCTACCGATTAGAAGAATATCATCTAGAGAACGACAACCATCAACTAGACTTAGAGATTATGTGACATATTCGGTGCAATATCCAATTGAAGATTTTGTTTCATATGACAACATCTCAACCGAGTACCATACATTTCTCACTAGTATTGAAAAAGTATTAGAACCAAAAAATTACCAAGAAGCAATTAAAAGTCCAATATGGTGTAAGGCTATGGATGAGGAACTAAAAACCTTAGAACAAAATGAAACTTGGAAAATTATTTTCCTACCAAAAAATAAAAAACCTGTTGGTTGTAAATGGGTGTATAAAACCAAATACAATAGTGATGGAACCATAGAAAGGTATAAAGCAAGACTTGTAGCTAAAGGATTTACCCAAACCTATGGCGTAGACTATAATGAAACCTTTGCACCGGTTGCAAAAATGAATACCGTAAGGATTTTATTTTCTATTGCCGTGAACAATGGTTGGGACCTCTACCAAATGGATGTTAAAAATGCATTCCTTCAAGGAACACTTGAAGAAGAGGTGTATATGACATTACCACCCGGTCATAAATTAGAAACAAATTCTAACTTGGCTTGTAGGCTTAATAAATCAATTTATGGATTGAAGCAATCTCCACGGGCATGGTATGGCAAGCTTAGCTCTCATTTAATTTCTTGCAATTTTAAAATTAGTAATGCCGATCATTCTTTATTTACAAAATGTGATGGTTTCAATACTACTCTTATTTTAGTATATGTAGATGACATTATAATTACCGGAAATAATTTCGAACAAATTCAAAACATTAAGAAACAACTCAAGGACAAATTTGACATAAAAGATTTAGGATACCTTAAATATTTTTTAGGAATAGAGGTAGCCACTTCGGATAAAGGACTTTTTATTTGTCAAAGAAAATATACACTTGATTTGTTAAAAGAAACTGGTAAATTAGGATGTAAACCGGCCTCTACCCCAATTGACAACAAATGCAAATTAAATAGTGAAGATGGTGAACCCTTAAAAGACATAAATCAATTCCAAAGACTTGTAGGAAAATTGATATACCTGACTGTTACACGTCTGGATATTTCTTTTTCCGTAAGTCAAATTAGTAAATTCATGCACTCACCAAGAACACCACATTTAGAAGCCGTAAATAGAATTTTGAGATTTTTAAAAAGTAATCCTGGCAAAGGTATTTGGATGAAAAATAATAATTCTAATGATATATGTGGCTATTCCGATGCAGATTGGGCCGGAAGCTTTGATAGAAAATCGACAACCGGTTTTTGCACATTTGTAGGCGGAAATCTAGTCACATGGAAAAGCAAGAAACAAAATGTTGTAGCACGATCAAGCGCCGAAGCCGAATATCGTGCCATGACATCAACCGCAAGCGAATTAACTTGGATCAAACAACTCCTATTAGACATGGGATTTAGAACTCAAGCTCCGATGAAAATGTATTGCGACAACAATTCGGCACGACACATAGCTTCCAATCCCGTGTTTCATGAGCGCACAAAGCATATAGAAGTAGATTGTCATTTTATTAGAGAAAATGTTCAAGCAAAGGAAATTGAAACACCATACGTCAAAAGTGAAGATCAACTCGCGGATATCTTCACTAAAGGCTTGTATCCGGGTCCATTTGAAAAAATTACAAGCAAGCTAGGATTGTACGATATTTACATTCCTAGCTTGAGGGAGAGTGTTGAAAATAATAAAGCCAACGGCTAGTTTTTAGGAAATTGTAAATAAAATAAATTAGGAGACATGAGTTAATAGTTGTAATTAATAGGTAGTTGGTAGTTGTAACGGCTAGTTTTTGAAATCTTCTATAAATAGAAATACATGTAAAGCTCAAATGAAGATTGCAATAATAAGATTGTTTTCTTACATCCATTCTTTCTTATAAATTTATCACGAACCGACAAATAGACACCCATAATTGACTCAATTCAATTAATATAAATAAGTGGTCAAAAATTGATAAAAAAATTAACAAGCTAAGATAAAATTTTGTTCTTCAAAATTTTACCGTTCACAAACCGTTTGTTTTATTGTTATATCTTATACAATTTATGCACATATCGGGTTTGAAGTACTGTATTTTTTATATTTACTGGACTTGAAATTCACATTTTGCTCGATAATTATTCGTTGTCTATTCATTACTCGTTGAACTTAACTGACAATAATAAAATATGTATAGGACATGTACGAAATGTCTTTTCCCGATTTATATCGTTCCTGACACCCCGATCCCGTGCCATGAAACTTTGAAATATATTTTATTTTTGAAATTTGTGTGTCTTTGCTTCTCACATGAATATAACACAAAAAAAGGTCATATTTATGTTTCACCTGAAGAGCGCGATGAAAATTAGTTTGTTGAAAATTTGTGTTGTTCATAGATACAGTGAACAAATAGCCTTTTATTTTCGAAATCGAAATTCAAACTACACAATGCTTCTTTCATTTGATTCATTTTGTTTTGTTCTAAGTAAAAAAAAATCCCTTAATATTGATACCCATTATATATTGGATCAAATATGGTCTGATGTTTGTTTGTATCCGTTCGATTGGTGTCAAGATTCGCAAGTCAATTTAGATTCACAGGCATTTATAGTTCTAATTTTCACACAAACTTTAACGTGAATCAAGCGACTCAGATCGTACATTAGACCGAACTGATCCGATGCTCATCGGATACACCCCTCCTGGAATGAAGATGATTTAATCGAGGTGGGGTGGTAGTTTGATGGTCATTGGACAAAATTTAATCTGATGTTCGATCAGCCGTTCAATTCACTTACAATTTGTGCATACTTGATTCACACAAATCACAATAGTGTCTGTACGATTCGCAATATAGATCAAAAGATCAAACAGTTCTAACCGAATTTCAGATCAAATTTAATTTGATGCGCACCAAAGCACCTCCGATTCCTCAATTGAAAGTTTGAAACATGAGTTCATACTAGGAACTAGTATTGAAATAAAGGAGAGAAAGGAGAACAGAGTTCTACTTCCACTTGAGTCGTTTGGTCGGTAACAGTGAAGAACCGGTTTCACACTTACACTTTGACCTTTTTACAGGTTACTGATAAGAAAGTAGACGAGATACAATTTGAGTCTCTTTTTGAACTAATTCTTGTTTGGAATTTTGCCTGTACAGTGTACACCACACCACTGCCTATTTCTTAGTTTTTATTATTTCGGATAAGAAAGTAGACGAGGTACAATTTGAGTCTCTTTTTGAACTAATTCTTGTTTGGAATTTTGCCTGTACAGTGTACACCACACCACTGCCTATTTCTTAGTTTTTATTATTTCGGGGCTTGTGATCCCAAATCTAGAGATGCCACCGTTTTATGACATTTTTAATAAAAAAAATGATAATTTGTATATTTCGCAATAGGCTTCCTGAATATTTGTATTTCTCATTTTCATCCTTGGAATATTCCAAGGCCCGTTACAATTACAATATTTTTGAATTTTAGGTCTTTTTGTCAATCAGAATATATATATGTGTGTGTGTGTGTGTGTGTGTAAATTATAAGTTGACATTTGCATGAAAAAATCATCAATTTGATTGCGCTTTTCATAAATTTCTTCAACTAAAAAGTAAAAAAGGACCTAGAGGGGTAAGAAATTTTGTAGACTTAAAATTTATGAAAATATCGGTATTTCTCGGGGACTGAACGAAAATGAACATCAGGAACCGTGCGCGTCATTTATAACATTACAGGCTTACAGCACACAAGGCAGAGAGTTTTTCTTTGTAGACAGCACCCGCCATTAAAACCGCTTTGACACAGTGATAACATCCCTTGCCTGATTCTCTCCATTCAGAACAAGATTGCACAATTTTGGCCTCCAATCTAACGCATACAACAGAGTAACAGGTGCCTCCAGTTCATCTTAAATGGAGAGCAAACGTGCACTGCGTTTCCCAATGAACATTAACCGCAGGTGACCTCCATGTTTTACTTCCGTCGTTTTAATTAACTTTTACTGCGATGTTTCAACCCTGTTACACATCCAAGGAATCAAGGAATCCAATGCCAGGTTGCCAGGGATAACTGGTACCTGATAGCTTTTAATTTTCAAAATTTTCATACTTCCTCACTAGTCACAGATCACTGCAGATTCTGTCCTGTAACGTCATCATTACTGCTCATAGCTCCAGTTCATTACTCCTGTAGTCCTGTCATTTTTAACATTCTTACTTATATTGCAGATAAACAGAAGTAAGAGCATCTACGTTCTACAACCCACAAAATATTTCGCAAACCACGTCACTTAATTTGCAAACCACTCCGTCAAAAATTTGCAAACCACTCCATCACTGATGATAGCAATTGACGCTACGTCAGCCAATCAATTAGTGGTACAGATACGGAAGAATAATTTTAACCAATCAATTAGTCAACGTGTCATTAAGAAAACGTTTTCTTTTAAAGCAAATTTGCTAATTAAGAAATTATGGTACAACCCAGCAATTAGATTAGTAATCTTCCACATCAGATTAGCAATTTAAAAACAATCTCTGTTGTAGATGCTCTAACAAATGCTTTGGTTACTCCGACTCTGTACAAGCTTTTCTATATGGAGCAAGGTTTCAGTCAAACTGTAAATTGGTTGACATAGTGTCCATTTGTAAACAGTCCACCGGAGGGCGGAGGCCCAACTGTGACTCTGTGAGGAGTAGGGAATTCACATCCTCCCCGGTACCGTAATAGGAAATCTTATACAATTATTGGATTGGACTGTTCTTTTTAACTTGGCACGAATATCAAAGCCCAATAATACTGCCCCTGCGCTAGCCCGAATCTCAATGTGACTGAGAGTTAATCTCAAATCGTAAAGTGAAGGGAATCTTTTACAGTAATGGAGAGGATACTTGTTCGAGTAGGGGCCATGGACATAATTAGATGAAATTTAGTTTGATTCGTTATTTGTAATTGTAAGTCAAGTAGTAGCGAATTTAGTATTTTTTTTAAGATATTTTAATGAATAAAACATAAGTGTTTTGGATAAAATTAAAGCATATTAAGTAAAATTAAAATATCTTCTTAGATATTAAATTTGTTAACATTTCACATTTTTACTATAATACATGAGAATATTTTGATGTTTTATTTTTGTTTACTATTATCAAGCGCCGTTACTTTAAAGAGTAAAATGATTTAGTATAGCCTTCAATTCACCTTCCAAACACAACGTCATCTTAGTAGGGGTGCAAACGGATCGGATAATATCCGACCGTATCTGGATCCGTATCTGAAAATTAGATACGGATATCCTATATCCGAATTTCCGTGCATATACGGATACGGATACGGATATGATTTTGAATTTTAATTATCCGTATCCGAATAATAGTACAAATACCATATATTTTAAAATATATTATGATAATATTTATGTATATATCTACGGATATTCTAGATCCGATCCGTATCCGTATATATCTGTCTAATATTCGATCCGTATCCAAAAAATAAAAACGGATACGAATATAATTTTACCACTATCCGATCCGTTTGTACACCTACATCTTAGAGAAGAGTTTCATCCATGACACGTCGGACGGCCGGCCTAACTTGTGCACTCCACATTTTGACAAATGCTGTAAACTTCACACGGTGTATAAAGTGATATGTTTGTATCCTCCACAACGTTGTTAAAAAAATTGACGAATAAATGAATGACACGACTCATATTTAGGCACGTTTGAAGCCTGCGTAAAATTTTTATTCAGTTATTTTAGAGTTTTATGTCCTTTTAATTCGTAATTTTACTAACTTTCATGCTGTGAAAAATCAAATAATATGGAAGTAAAAGTATCTTCAAAGATTTTATCTAACAAAAATATTTTATAAGATCGTTTCTTCCCTTGGAAGTGTTTCTCCTGCTCTCTCTTCGTATAATATATATTTTTAAATTTCAACCTTTTGAGACATCCATATCATATATAATAAATGATATTCTACTACGTCCCGACATGTCATAAACAACACATGTTATGTTCTTAGTCATGTTGTCTATATACAGCTGCTCAAGTTTTTTAAACAGTACAATACTTCAAACAAAAGTATATGATACATGCATGCTATAGAAAATAAATCTGCTGCAATCTCGAATCCAATGAACAGTATCCTGAAATCTCTGTAATTTCGAATCCAGCCGTCGAACTGTTTCGAGATGCGTGCACGGAAAAACTAACTGTTTCGAGATGCGTTCTCGAAAAAAGTTCTACGGCTAGATTCGAGATTGCATGAATTTCAGAGTACTGTTCATTGGATTCGATATTGCAGCAGATTTATTTTCTATAGCATGTATCATATACTTTTGTTTGAAGTATTGTACTGTTTAAAAAAAACTTGAGAAGCTGTATATAGACAACATGACTAAGAACATAACATGGGTCTCGGATCACTGTTCACTGATCACTGGATCTCTGTTCACAGGATCACTATTCATTTTTGTTACCGAATACTCTAAACAGTAATTTAAAAAGTAATATTCCACTGCTCTTCCAACTATTAATTTTTTAAATATTGTCGTTAGTAAAAGTTGGAAATCAGGTTGCTCAACTATTTAACATCTTTATTTATTTTTTAAGTACTATTTCTTATATTTTCAACCAAATCATTTTTGATGAATTTTAAATTAAATAATTATTCTGAATACCACGATGATCATGTATTTAATACAGGGTTGTGTTGCGGTTAAAAAAAAACAGACAAGAAGAAGACAGGAAAAAAAAAAAAGGCAGCACGATACATACCTGCATGTACAAGGAAACCTATCCCCTCAGGTATTATAACTATAGAGAAGTATCGACTATTTAGCTATAGAGAGGTCCGCTTTAAGATTTGTGCCTAATTAAACAATGGCCTGTATATAATAATTATACCCTCAAGTAATGTGAGGGATGTGGATTCCATGTACAATGCGTCAATGCCTTGGTGTAGTAAGGTCGATTCGGATCGGATTATAATCTTCGGGCAAAGCACCTGATCCCCGGTATGGGCCAAAACCGGATTTGTTGACCATAAAAAGAAAAGTATCCGGAGCATTGTCGCATTGGATGTTCTCGTCCCGCCAAAATCTTAATAAGAGGTGCTAACAGGCTTACGCGTGTGATTTCCCGCGCTAATTGACCCCCAGCTCCTGCGCAATTTCCCGCCACTTGACCCTCCTTACTGAGCTGCTTCTGCTTGCCAATCACAGGAGTAAAAGTATGAACTGGCCCTTGAAGTTTTCCGATATCATTACTTACGTGACTTGAGAATTTTCAAGGACTGTCATAGTATTTTATTGGTTCTCTTATCAAAATGTAGTCAGAAAATAATAATATTCTCTATTCATTTTTGTTAGCTAATCTATATAAAAATAAGTTTGATTTTTTTTGCATTTCATTAGTGACCAAATTATTTTTAAATTACACAAATTTAATGCACAGTCTATCTAAACAGTAAATGACATATTGATATTTTAAATCCTTGATGTGATAATTATTATTGTTGTCACTAGTTTGCTGAGTGAATTCAATTTAATATTTTTTTTTGTAAAAAGTTATACGATTAGTCCTAATTATAATAAATAAAGTCATAAGTTGCGCATAAAAAACAAAATACAAAAAGAAAGAAAGAAAAATCAAACGCAAATGACCTTGAAACAAGCAGTGGGGCACGAATTTTGATGAAACCCTAAAGATGGCGAAAAGGAGCCTCGATTTCTGGGGCACTTTTTTTTTTTTTTTTTTTGAATAGGATTTCTTGGGTACCTGTCTCCCCCGTACGTGCGTCTCCTGAGGATCTCCATGTTGCTAATCATGCTGAATAGACACTAAGAAAAGTATATCACGCTAACTCAATTATATTTCTGCTGATTTCTTGACACTTCAATCCCTGTAACGAGTCGTTGTGTCTTAAAAAAATATTTAATTACGTCCAGTAATATATAATATAACTAAATAAAACAAAAATGATGTTTAGAGTTAAAAGCAATAAAGAGAGTCTCAAAGACTCTTATACGTTTTTCGGTTAATTCCTCTAAACTAACAAGTTAAACAAGCGTGTGCAAGTAAAGTAAATAGATTATAGTTTAAAGACAGTTGACACGCAAGATGATAACGGAGTTCGGCGTAAAAAATCTACGTCTCTGGGGTAGAGCAATCTCGTCGGCGCCTTTTTCCTATTACCCAGAAAAAAAGGACAACTTGTGACATGTGAGCCTAGCAACGGTGGGAAGTCACGGCCTAACTTGTGTGCAAATTGAGCCTAAAAGCTCGAGCTGAAGAGTCCCTTGGGATCGTCACACAGCTATGGATATATGTGAGCAGAAACGCTCTGGCTAGTGTACTCTTTCGCGCCCTACAAGCAGACCACACTAGCGGAGATGTAAAAGCTCTAGAACTAAATCCTAGACACTAAACTATATCTCCTAAAATATAAGTCGAGTGGATTTGAGAGTGTTGAGAGAATATTGAAGTTTAAGTTCACTCAATAATAGAGGCTGATAGGTCCATATGCCAATGGCCCTTAAAAGCTCAGGCCTGACCCAACTAAACACTTCCAGCATTAAATCCACAGCAGGCCGGCCCAAAAACAACTCGGGATTCGGACTTCCTCCCGGAACCAGCCCGAGGTTAAAAACAACTCGGATTCGGACCCCCTCCCGGGGCCAGCCCGAGGTTAAAAAAGGCGACCCGGGACTCGGACCCCCTCCTGGGGCCAGCCCGAGGTTAAAAACAGCCCGGGACTCGGACCCCCTCCCGGGGCCAGCCTGAGGCTAGATATAGGCCGAGACTCGGACCCTCTCCCAGGGCCAGCCCGGAACTAAACAAAACAAAGCTCAAAGCTTAAACACGCCGAACATCCAGAAAAGACCGACGCGCGGCCTCGCCGTTCGGTCTAAGACAAATTATGCGAATGTTAAAGCCTATTATGCGGGCGCCCTCAACAGTATGCGGACCTTCGTCATTAATGCTGACAAGACCCCGCTACAGTAGGGCGCCCCCTATTTAAGGCAGAGAACCCCCCAGAAAAGGGGATCGCATTTTACTACAGCCAGAGGAGGTATTAAAAAGGGTTAGAGCGTTAATACCCCTCCGACACCCCGCGTGTCCACCGTCTCGGCCCGTTTCGCTCGAACCGGGACGAGCTACACCTTTTATCATCAACTTCCGCACGGCCTGCTCCCTAGGAACAGGACGCGCCTGCACCTTACTGGACCGAGTCCAAGTACGGCCCGGCCCCCTTGGGAAGGGACGTATCAGAAGCTATCATGTGTTGCACAATAAATACGTTTTCAAATGTGAGAGGCGGCTAGCTTAACAAATTTGAAATGATGATAACTCTTTATATAGTGGGAGTGTTCAGATTTGCTAGATCCATTCTAACGGGAAGAAACCCGTTAGGTTGGACTGTACGAATATTGAAGTTAGGGTTTCTGCAAAATAATTCAAATTAATATTAATCGTTCTATATGTTTATGCCCGTCTAGAACAGTTAGTACAATTTGTCTCACAAAACTTGATAAACAACCATACGGGTGTCATCCGTCTTGCACGAAATCAAATTGGAACTTTCTGACTTGTCTTTTGAAATTGGTTTCATATATTTGTTTCGGTCAAGGCGGATGCTCCAGAAATCAACAAGCCTCAAATATACTTTACTTAACTACTTGATTATTACACAAATCTATAGCTTCGTAAGGTCTTGTTGACTTCTCAGGTTTATTAAAAAAATCTTGTAATTCAACACTTCATGAACCTTAGTTTTTCATTATAAATCTTGTAATTAAAGCTCTGAACTTATTTTTAGTTCTTCACAATAAATCTTGTAATTAAAATTTTGAACCTGCAAACTCACTAAATCGTGTAAAAAGTTAAATTCAATTAGTGTATATTTTGCAAATCTAGTCAAACAAAGTATTAGAAGATTGTATACAACCAAAAAAATATATATCTTTTACATTAAATAACAAGTTACAGTTTTATAATAATCGGCAGAAATATCCTTTTTATTTGTATATAGTCAGTACATAGTTGCATACTGTAACAGTTCACAACCCGCTACACAGTTTACAACCAACGTCTTCGCCGTAGAAGAACTAGATTTATATCCGATATTCTCCGATAAACTATAACATTGGATCCCCGTGCTCGGCCAGGTAAAATATCTTTACCTATTGCACAAATCCCCATGCGGAGAATCGATCATAAATTAGGGTTTTGGATTATATTTTCTTTATTTGGATGTTTTAGCTTTTGCTTTCTGGCTTTGATTCCGGGGTCCAGCTTAAAATCCCAATATGGATAAACCAAACAACGGAGCCGTTGTCAGCAAATAGGAGATAGCACAAATAATTGAAAAGGCATAATTTGAAAAAACAAAAAAATTAAACTCATTTTAAAAAGTACTTGTAGGCCCTCTCGATTTATAAATCGAAGAATTGGTTTTAGTTTTAGCACCTGGACATAACATTATTTAGCCAGAGATAAAAAAAAAATGAAATGAAATATTTTTACCTCTAAAACAATAAAAAGTCTCCTAGTAAGAGAAACCACGCAAAAGATCCTAGAAATAGAAAGGAAGGGAAAAATAAATAAAATCTTACGAAATATCATTTAAAAAAATTAAAATGACATTCTTACCTGTAATTTTTTTAAAAAGGTGTTCTTATAAGTCGCGTAAATTAATATTCAGCCTTCTTTTTCCTTCTTCTTTCCTTCCTCCGAACTTACACGTTTATGTTAATAATTAAAGTTTTAGTTTTCAATTTTATGATAAAAAATTATTATTCTCAACATTTAATAGTTAAGTAAATTTAGATAAATTTAAGTATCTCGGTACATACTATTCCAAAATATGTGGCTACATTTTATTTAAATATGAAAGTTTAAAGATTATAAAATTCTTATCGTGAAATTTGAAATTTAGAAAAATGAAATAATATGTTAGTAAGGAGGGCGGGGGGAGGAAATGTGAAAATCAAAGTTAATTGATGCAATAAAAAAGTTATGAATTTTTTTTAGTTAGCATTCGAAAAAATAAAATACAAAATTGACATGTAATTGGAAAAAATTTGAATGTTAGTTGGTATTCAGTATCAGAGTACCACCGAAAGATAGTTTGCTGGTATTATCTGTGCACCACCCAAAAGGTAGCACTCTTGTAGCAAGTATGCCAAATTCTTGAGTGGTAGAACCGGCTAATATTAGAAGTTTTAAAATTATATGCCAACTATATATATATAGTACGGCTAATGTCATAACGTTATAATTTCAGTCTAAATTATAACAAGTTAGTTGTTGCGATTTTAAAGTCTAAACAGTCGATTTGAACCGCTCAATATGATCTTCATATTAAAATGAACTTGGAGATCAAATTTTATATTTTTTGAAATTTTTCTACTACTTTTTTAGATAGTAAAACGAATTATCTCCTCTTCCCTGCAAATTCCAATCGCCCCTCTCTACACAGAAAAATTGTACCGACATTTGTATACTATAAAAAAATTTCGCCATAATGTATTTACACTACGTTGTGTATTTTCCTGATGTTTTTAATTAATTTAAGCTAAATTTATAATTACAAAATCATCAAAGACGAATAATTTCTAACTTAATGTTTAATAATGCACGAACTCTAATTTATGTCCTTTTGATGTGCATAAATGCATCTGTGCTAAATGAAACAGATACAAACAAACATTTTGCAAAATATTATCCATGAATTTATTTACGATACATTTTGTACACGTGAATAAATATTATGTGCATAGATGGATAATATTAATATCTATCTCATGTCTTTTACAAGTGAATAAATTTATCCGTGCTAAATCAAACATATACGACAAGCATTATCATGAAATCCTGCTATAATTGATTTATAATTCATGTTGTGTGTGTTTGTTTATTGTATTAATTAATTTAGACTATATTTGTGATCATTAAATCATCAAAAGTGACAATTAAGATCTAACTTATATCTTCACATCATTATAGATTTATACTTGTTAAAACAAACACAGATTAAAATGTCATGTTATTTTTGTGCCCCAATATTACCTCACATCCTCATATCTTTTTTGAAGTCCAAACAGTCAATATGAATTGCTCAGCATGATATTCATATTATTGGAGACCAAAATTTATATATTTTTTGAAAAATTATTTACTATTTTTTAGATATGTACAAAATTACTATTTTTTTAGAAAATCAGGACCATCCAATAACGGTTATTTTGTACATAACTAAAAAACATAGTAAACAATTTCGTAAAATTTGACTCCAAACACAGTTTAACATGAAGATCATGTTGAGCAATTCAGATCGACTATTTGAACTTTAAAAACAAAGATAAATACGTGAGACATGATTGAAACACAAAAACAATGGTACATTTTAACCCTACTTATTGAACATGTATCATGAATATCACCAAATTTTTTATTAATACCATAGTCAGAAAAAACAACCATGGAGAATTCCAAAAATACCAGGGCCTCCAATTCAATCTGCGGCCCTATTCTTGGGGGGGCACAGATTGAATTGGAGGCCCTGGAATTTTTGGAATTCCCCAATTTCGGTGGTGTTTTGTTTTATTTTTTTTTGAAATGGTATTAATGAAAAATTTGATGAATATCATGTAATGTACAAAAAATTGCTAAAATGCATTCTCATGTTGTGCGAATCTGTTGATATTTTTAATAAATTTGCGTCGCACTCATGATCTGTCATCACCAGGGGCGGAACTAGAAATTTATGATAGAGGGTGCTAAAACTTAAAATTAACAATATGGATTGAACCCAAACTCTCCACAATCACCAAATATTTCACCACTAGAATACAATTAGACATGTGATTTTTTATGAGAGGAGTTTGACTATATAAAATGTTCTAAAAAAAATTAAATTTCAATATAGATAACTAATATTTTAAAATCATAGGGGTGACTTAGCACTAGTACGGTTGAATGTAGATCCGCCCCTGGTCATCACTCCTCGAATTTTAACAATCCATAACATGATTAAAATAACATATACGCACCTATCCTCAATTGGTGAATCTATATCGCCAATAAAAAATAACAAAAATAAAATCAACTATAAAGCTCAATAACCAGTTATTTAATCACATGTTTCATTAAAATATATTTAATTACATACCACAGAATATATGCAATTCACTTCTGCAAATTTATTGAAATAAACCATCTCTCTCACGTACAAATTAAATCTCATGAAATAATTCAATTGCGATTCTCAAAAATATTTTCTACAAGCCGTAGCAAGGATCATTTCTCACAAACAAATCAATTCTCATAATAAAATTCAATAATAATTTTAAAAAGATAACAAATAAATCCTAAAATTCAAATTATAAAATAGTTCGGCTATCTTAAATTGAATCATGGTAGTAAAGCAACGACAACAAGAACATTCAAAAGTTCGATTTGGATCAATTCTTGATCAAAACCAGCATTTAGCGAATCTGGATCACGACAATTTGTTTTTTTTTTCCTCTGCTGATTTATAACAAAGGGTCGTAAAATAGCCATCGGCGAATTTTTTGTTTGGTTAGATATGAGTCGGAGTAGCGATTATTTTATTTTTTCCCTTTGCCCGACCAATCAAAAGATCAGAGAGGCGAAAGATATGCAAACATGATGGTGATGCGGCGCAACGGAAATATAGGCATCGGAATAAATGTAAGGGTTTTTTTAAGGACAATTTGACCTACAATTCTCAAATATTTAATGTCTTAGATCATGTTTCATTTTAAGAGGTGAAATAAGAATTTTAGGTCTCACTTATTCCGTTAAATGTGATTTAGTTGAGTCGGACTAAAATAGAATAAACCAATCATTAGGTTAGTCTTACTTGGTCTAAACTAACCCACCTCTTCAGGTGGTTTAATTTTATTGAGTATGAGACTTGACTTTTCATTGTTTTTATTATTTTCAATCACTTTTTGAGAAATGTAAAATAAAAATTAATTTTGCTTTCATTTAAACATCAACCCAGCATGCATAATTTTGGTCGACCTAAGTTGGAATAATTAATTGTGGACTGAAGCTAAGATTTAAATTATTCAAGTTTGGTTGATGTCTAAAGTTATATTTTGACTTTAAGTTATTTCTTATTTGTTAAGAATTTGATAATTTAAGGCATGATTTGGTATTACAAATTATTTTGTCTTGCAAAATTTCTAATATCAATAATAAAACTATTCTTTGTATTTTGTTTTTCATTTTGATTGAAACAAATTGTACAAGAAAATGAGTTGTGTGCAAATTAATTTTATATCTTAGATATGCACATTGCATTTAGTGAATCTTGTTTAATTAAACTTATATGTGTACCAATTTATTTTGTAAAAAAATATGTTGGGTTGTTGAACAGAAAATTTATTTATTTGTCATACATTCCAATTTTTTTATTTAATTATTTTCTAGATTGCATATTTTGTTAATTTAGAAAGATATGTCATTTTACAAAAAATATTGTTGATTCTGTAATTGATAAAGTTATAAGTTCCTTTATGCTTAAATAGAAACAAAATTAATTGTTTATTTTACATTCATTAAAAAGTGATTCAAAATAATAAAAACAATGAAAAGTTAGGCCTCATATTCTAATAAAATTAAACCACCTGGAGAGGTGGGTTAGTTTAGGCCAATTTAGGCCAGCCTAAAGGTCGGCTTATTCCATCTTGGTCCGTCTCAATTAAACTATGTTTGGCGGAACAAATGAGGCCTAGAGTCATTATTTAGTTGTTTAGTGCACAACCAAGCATGACCTTATCTTATTAAGTATGTAAATGTCTAGGTCCGTCAACAACAATGATTAAAAGATGAAATTATGGATTAAATATTAACACTCCAATTAAATAGTTTGTCTTTTTTTCATTTTATGTATGTTTTTGATGTTTTTTTTACGTATAGAAGTCTAAATTTATTGAGACACGTACTCGCCAACGTCTCTTTAACATTTCACATAATCTACGCTTCCTTCTCTTTTCCTCTTATTTTCTGTGAAACAAAAATATACCATTTTGTATGATAATTCCTTTTCTTTATCTTATAACATGTCTCGTTGCACCGTACAAGCACGATATTAGTTAATGACTAATGAGTTATTATTTTCCCAATTAACACGTAGATGATAGCAAGTAGAGAGAAGATGACAATAGAGAGAGCGGCACAATGCATGCAAAGTTTGGAATTGTTTTGATTTTTATTTTAAATCACCGGTCTCGTATATTAGTTGCTAAAGGCATAAATTATTCTTTTTAAAAAAACGGAAAGCCCTAAAATGTTTATTATTATAAATAGATTCAATAAATATTATTCGATACTTTTAAGATAGAAGTTGTCATTTAACTCGTTGTAAATATATTTTTCATCAATCAAATTATTAGTAGGTATGAAAACCACTAATTTAAAAAAAAAATAGGAGTCCAAAATTTAGACGGTTACTCATACATAAATTTATCTGTACTATATGCAGGGGCGGAACTAGAAAATAGAGATTGAGGGGGCTGAAAATCAAATATAGTGCAATTTCATTTTATAAGGGGGACTAAAAGGTATTAATACATATGAGAATTACAAAATTTAATGGACTAAAGTATAAAATTTCAATTTATAAGGGTGGCTTAGCCCCCTTTGCTCTCTATTATGTTCCGCCACTGACTATATGCAACATATCCTACAAATATTATGCATACAATTATGCTACATATGTACAGTGCGTTATGTGTGGATGTTAATGTTTTTAATTAACTTAAAATGCATATGTGATCGTTCTAGTAAATTCTAAGGTACTCTATCTATTTATCTAGAAGTATTTTCTATTAAAATATTAAAATATTATAGATATGAAGAAATAGATGGAGTACTTTAGAATTTGAATGTACTAGAAGAACCACGAAGCATTTTTATTGACCCAAATCTAAAATTTGAACTGAGATCAATAACTCAGATCAAATCCAAACATATCTTTTCCAGTAACATACTAAAAAACATTTTTTTCTAGCCACAAAAAATCCGGCCTGAAAAATATTTTGTAATCTTTCTAGTATATTTAAATCATAAAATATTTCATATATTTTCTTTAGTACATATAAATTATAAGATATCTTGTCTGTTAAAAAAAATAACAAAACTACTATATTCAAACCTTTTGAGAAAGCTACCGGTAATTAACATTGTCTATCGTTTGTACTTTGTAGTGCAAGCGGGAGGAACAAAATTAAAAAATTTAAAATTTTTAAGGGTAGTTTTGGAATTTTTTTTGTTTTTGAGAATATGAATACGCTTCAATGATCTTTAATAATTTTTGGATTGAGCTAAAGAATAACAAAATTATTTTATAACTAATGCGAATAATTCAACATCTCTTTAGTACTTATTTCTATTTTATAACAGAACAGCAAACACAATCCTTATATTATTATCTCTCACAACGATTTTTCAAAAATGGAAGCCTGTGTTTGAAACTGGGGTTCCAAATTTCGTGAAGTGTATGGTACCTCGCTGGGCTTTTAAAAAGTACAATGAACTAATTATAAGGCGGGCCGACCTCCTTTTAGCCCCTGTTAGTTTTGGGCTTAGATAATAAGCCCGCTTGACTTCACATATTGATCCGTAAATAGTAACGCTTGCTATTCCGGTCTGAACTCTAAAAGGCTGGTGATCCTGAAGTAAATCCACCAGCTCCAGCTCCGTTTCGACAATAACATGCATGCACCTGGTTGACCCAGAGATGCATACTCCAACGATGTAGAATTAGGAATGTACTTGGGTCGTGCTATGAAACAAATTGTGAAGAATGTTGTGATCAAACATGATGTTTTTGATTGATTAATGTGTGAGTATATTTCATTATTTTTAATATTTAAGGAATAAAAAATATTGCAAATATGAAATTGTTGTAAATAATTATAAAATAAAGAAATAATTTTTTTAAAAGTATTTAAATATACAAAAATATATTTATTGTCCGAAATTTATATTATTATGGAATAAACAGTAGTATAAATTTATACTTTGTTGGTCATGTGTAATCATGTACTCATGTTAGGTCACATGCCATGTCTTGTCGTGTCCCGTGTTGTGATCATGCTGATTTGAGTGTTGTGTTATTTTTTCAATAAGTGGCTACGACACACAAATGAACACGTCATGTGAGTTACGCCACGTAACCGACGCACGTGTCGTACCGTATTGTGACAGAATCGTACTATGCCATGATGTTTCCGATCATTCTGTGATATTATTTACGCTCCTATCAGAAATTACATCCAAATATCGTACCGTGATACCGTATTTTATTAGATCCTAGCTCAAATTTAACTACACATATTCCATAAAAGAACACCAAGAGGGCAACTGTTTCGTAATTCCAGGTGCATCTCATAATTTGTTTATAGAAACGCACCCTATATCTGTCCACGGTCCCATGTTTTTATATTCTCTTTAATTTAATAATTTAAACTGCAATAGATACAGCTTGTTAATTGACTGGAGGGAGATATCTTTATGACTACGATGAATTAATAAATTTATGAAGATAATAAAAGTAATTTAATAGTGAATGAGTTAGTTAGAGAATTAGTCATACACAATTGAAAGAGATTTGATGTTCCAAGTATGAATCTTTGATAAGTTTTGAAAAAAATGGAACTTCTTGAACAAGTCTATATTTTTAAAAAGCTAATGTTTTAAACAAAAGATTATAAAATATTCCTTATCTTCAAAATAATTTTAATATATATTTATTCAGCAATGAATAAATTTAAGCATTAATACAAGTATTTATTAAAAATATAGTATTTTGATTATAAAATCAATTTAGTGATATAGATGACAGGACACAATTATTTTACTCTAGAATAAAATTATTATACAATCCCACTGACAGTGAACCGTGCTCTTCTATTGCACTATTTGCGCCCATACCGATTCAACTCTGCGAAAATTTGAGATCATGGATTGTAGAGGATGCGAGCAACTCTCTCTTTCGCTCTCCTCGTTAGCTCCTCAATTTCAAACCCTAACTCAGGCTCTTTCCTTCTTCTCCCCGACTTATTCTACTTTTACCACCATCGAAGCGTTTAGTCCAGAACACTGATCGATCTCTAATTCTGAAAAATTGACTACACTGAGCGTTGAAAGCCGGAGGTACTGATTGATCCTCACTTTTACCTTCTCTTTTGTTAGATCCGCTCCTTAATTACTAGCTTTCGTGCAATTCGGTGTATAGATTAATTGTGAATTACTGAATTTGGAATCTGATTTAATTAATTTTTGTTTTATTTCAGAGATTCACTTTGTATTGGCTGTTCAGTTAAAGACAACTAAAATAAATTATTAAGCGAAGGATTGTGACGATTGAATAAAGCAAGCATGGCACAGAGTAAATGGGAAGCGGATAAGATGTAAGTATTTAGTTAATTTTCCTTTCTCCAAGAAAATTTCTTCTGGCTGCTTAATTTTTCACGGTGTTACAGGTTCTGCTGTGGTTTTTGGAACTAGCGTTAGGAATCAGATACATAATCATGAAATAACCGTACAAAATACATTCTTTTGGCATAATTGGATAGTATAAAAATTCTCATGCTGCCATGCTAGTGTTTTTAATTTCTTATTTATGGAAAGAAGTGGTGTATTTCTTCATGGCAATTACAGTACCAAGTTTTGATTTTCTTTTTTCTGACCTCTAATATTTCTCATTATAATAGGCTTGATGTGTACATATATGATTACCTTATGAAGAGAAATCTTCAAGCAACGGCTAAAGCTTTCTTGTCTGAAGGGAATGTTGCGACAGATCCAGTAGGTAATAGCTTATTTTGGACTTTCTGTAAACAACATACTCTTCTAGATCTAAAGTAACGCTGTACAGATGATGAAGTTACAATTCAGTGTTAAAAAGAATTAGATAACCAGTAGTATTTATCACATTAAAGACAAATTTATTGTTCAATCCACTCTTCTCTGGAGGGCAACCACAGAATCTGTTGATTCAGGTGGACTTAATTCAAACTGTTGTTGGCGACTTTTAAAAAGAATCAGATAACCAATAATATACATGACATTAAAGACAAAATTTAAGTATAGTTTTGATTTTTTCAGCAATTGATGCTCCTGGAGGATTCCTCTTTGAATGGTGGTCAGTGTTTTGGGATATATTTATTGCGAGAACAAACCCGAAACATTCTGACGTTGCTGCTCAATTCATCGAGGTAAGAGTAACGAAACACTGAAACTATGTTGGTCAAACTTGCTAATCAAAAGCAGTTTATATATCAACTGGCCTTTCAAGAAAGTATCCAGTCTGGCCCTCTTTTATTCTCTAGAAAATAAGATAAATTCATAAAGGTTATTTGTTTTACGTAATACTCTTAATAATCCCTGATTGGAGCACGCGCATTGATAGACATTAATGGGAGAAAGAATCCATAAGAGAAATCAGTTCGGATTAGATTCATGATACCCTATTTCTATATACCGTTAACCTACCAATTATCGCAAAATCTTCAAAACTTTAATTTTATCATGTCTTTGATGTTTGTCTTCTCTACTGCATTGCATTAAATTTTCTAGACTCAACAAATGAAGGCAAGGGAGCTGCAGCAACAGCAGCAGATGCAACAACTGCATTTAATGCAGCGGCAGCATGTGCAGATGCAACAACCTCTGCGGGACCCAGGCCATCCGGGTGCATCGGCATTTAATGGGACAATGAACACCATGAACTCAGACCCAGTTTTGGGTCCTTCAGCCACGGTGTTAGCAGCAAAGCTGATAGAGGAGCGGATGAAGAATCCAAGTTCGATGGGGTCTGAGCCGTCACCTCAGTTACTTGAGAGTCGTATGGCACTTCTTAAATCCGGCGTGGCTAATCGCTCTGGGTAAGTTTCTAATTGATGATATCAGATTTGCTGTGTACTAGCTTGAGTTTCCTATCCAAATACTTAGATTTTTTTTGTATTTTTTATACAAGGTAACTGTGAAAAAATAGATTTGTTCTGCTTTGTAAACTCAAGCTACTTGTGAAAGAAAAATATCCTTTTCTATTATTTGTGTGGGGCCCAACATTTTGGCCCCAATTTGCTATCTGAGCAGCATGTTCTAAAAACTATACAAATTGTATAATGGTTTTTTTGCCCTTGAATTTTTTAAATTTTCTAATTTATTATGACAGACAACTAGTCCAGGGCAATTCAGTGAATGTTTCAACAATCCAGCAGATGCAGCAGATGCAGGCTCGGAACCAGCAGAATGTAATTATTTTTCTATCCCTTGATTTTTCTTTTGATCATAACTCGGCGTATAAAATTTTGATGATATCTTTTTTTGGAAAACTACTTAGGACATGAAAGGCGATCTCAGTGTACTTCAAAGGTCTCTACCTGTTGATCCTGCTTTATATGGCCAGAATATAATGCAAGCAAAGCCTGGGCTGAGTGGTGTTGGTATGCCTCATTTCCTGAAGAAAATCAATAATATATGGATGGCATTATATTACCATCTCTTAAAAAAACTCATGTTCAAATTGGGTCGAAGGAATTACCAATAGCGTGTGATATCATGAATATTCCTTATTGTTCACTCTAAGAAGTATTAACTTGTTTCAAGATGGTTTGGTTGCTATACATTTTCAAACTCAAAATCGTCAATTGTAAATGGTGTTGGTCCTTGTTCTGTACTTGAAGAACTACTTGTGAAGAATATTTTTCTTGTCTAAGAGTACAGAACCAAATTCTCTGATAAAGCTCCGAAAATGCACCTCATTTAAGTTTTGTTAATATTCACATTCTGGATATATGATTGCACATCTCCTGTGCCAACTTTCTAGGCCTGAACCAAGGCGTGAGTGGCTTACCATTGAAAGGCTGGCCTCTGACAGTAAGTACATCTACCAAATAGTTTATTTTGCAGGCTTTTCTTTTTCCTACTCCTATCCAATTCTTGGTTTTTGCATTTATAACTTGTTATAATTTTATTCAGGGGATTGATCAGCTGCGCCCTAACCTGGGCATGCAGAAGCAGTTTGTCACCTCTCAGAGTCAGGTTCAGCTCATGTCGCCACGGCAGCAATTCCTTGCTCAGGCTCAGGCACAGGGTCTGACAAACTCTGGAGAAATGGGTCCACAAGGATTTAGGGCCTTACCTGGGGGTGGATTCACCGGTAAAGATGCCCAACCCAATGGAAATGACGGGTCAATTGGCTCACCTGTCCAATCAAGCTCATCTAAGGTGAGGCGTTGATATACAGATTTTTTTTTTCTGGAACTCTTTCCTTGAAAATAAGAAAAAAATGTGTCCAACATTTGTGTTTACTGAAAAAGCAAAGCACATAACATCTTCCTCAAGATTTTGGGGCTTATGAAGACCGAGTTTTAAGGAAAGATTACTGGCAAGGAAAATTAACCAGAAAAGCCATTTGAAATCCAAAACTAGAAAAAAAGCTATTTGAATCAAATATGGCTAGAAGTATGGAGACCTCATTTATGGCCTATTAAACTGTCTGATATGCTTTTGGCTGTAAATTTTAGTGGCAAAATATGGAAGATATGCCACAAGAAGCATTTTCTGTATCCTAAGTTAGTCAATTACAAATGAACTTTAAGACAACATTTGGTAGTTAATTCAAAACTTTTCATTCGGATGTTCAAGCTTTTTTAATATGAATATATCATGTTTCTTCACCTGCTAATGCTCCTCATCGTCGTTATGATTTCACTTGCACATTCTCTTGGCACTCGTGAGTTATAGAATAAGCGGAAATATTTAGATGCTTCAGCAAGTCATGCTTTAAGTGATTCTGTCATCTTAGTTGCATATTGGCTTATAGATACTAACAATAACTTTAGATGAATGTGGCGCAGATGCAGCAGTCATCTACCCAACAGCCACAGGAAATGCAACAACATCAACAGATGCAACAGGTACTGCCAAATCAACGAGAAGAATTTGTTTGCTTAGTTTAAAATGTGTATCATATTAGTTTTCTAACTTGTTAGCTTATTAGAGGCTGATAACCTTATTGGTTCTGTGCAGTGCCGTCCCATTCATATTTATATGAAGTAACCTTATTGGAAGAAGCCTTCTTCATTTACTTTTTAATTTTGAGTTTCTAATAAGCCCTTCTAAGTTGTAAATTTGAAATGATCATCAAACAAGAAAGAAATATAAAAAACAAGAGATTATTGGAAAAAAATAAAAAAGGAGCATAATGATAGCCAATATCAGTTCAGGTACTTACCGGTATTCAACTTAACAATGAAGTATCATGAGATGGTATTGACAATGTGAGCTGGTAAGCTTACCGAGTATTCAAATCGCTACTAAACATGCGACATGAAATTTTATTTATAGCAGACCAACAGGAAGAGAAAGCCAACCTCATCGGGCCCGGCCAACAGCACTGGCACTGGGAACCATGCAGGTCCATCTCCACCATCAACCCCATCAACCCACACTCCTGGTGATGCTGGTGTAGCTATGGCAACTGCTGGTGGGGCTGGCAACTTGCAACAGCAGATGGGGGTGATGCAAAAGAACCCCATGATGTACAGCTCTGAAACCATGGGTGGCTTCGCTTCCTCTTCTAATCAGATGGTATAGTTCTTCCCTTTTGAAGCCATTTAATTTTTGCTTGACATATTTGGCCTTTGGTAAAGCCACCGGGCTTGTAATCTGTTCTAGTTCCTTCTCAAACGAGGAATGCAAAGATGTGAATTCAATGAAGACCTTTAAAGCTAAGTAGAAATGAGTTATATCTGTGTATTGGTCTTTTAAGGACCAGAGTGCTCCTTTTGGCTACTAATTTCTTTCCTCACATCTCTCTACCACTCTGTGTAATAATACCCTTGCTCATTTTCCTAAATATTCTATGGAATTAAAAAAACACTGGGCATAGAGGGTAGCAAGTACACTTATGAGGACCTGCCATTTGAAATGCAACCTTTGACCATGTTAGTTGAAATGGAATTGCCTACGTACATGATAAGAGAGCTATTTTTTTTTTCTGATAACAGGATATTCTTGACCATTGTGGAGATATTGGTTTTTTCGATGACAATGTGGAGTCATTTCTTTCAAATGATGACACAGACCCACGAGAAATTTTTGCTGCTCTAAAAAGAAGCCCTGCTGACAATTCAGATTCCCTTAAAGGTAGGAGTTCTATTGGTGCTAGAGAGAAAAAAAAGTGTTTTCCAGTGCCTGCAAACATTTAAATTCTCAGTTCTCTTTGAAAGTGTTCAAAGACTAGAGAAATGTCCAATTTTTTATTATGACATCTGAAGTACGACTGTAAGTAATTTTTTATCTTATCACCTGCTTCTATTTTCAAATTTTAATTTAGGTTTTGCATTTACTGAGGCTGGAGTTAACCGTAGCAGCACAAGCAAAGTTGTTTGCTGTCACTTCTCTTCAGATGGGAAATTTCTAGCTAGTGCTGGACATGATAAGAGGGTATTTGTTTTCATACCATAGCTTTCTTTTAGCCTTTTACTTTTGTCATATCTTTAAGGTTGCCAAAAAAAATCTGCATTGTGCAAAACTGTACTCTTCAAAAAGGTGTAGACATCAATACTGGATGGATCTAGCACCTAAAATTGAATGAAATTTCAGGTAAATTTGTGGAACATGGAGACTCAACAGATTGAACACAGGGCCGAAGATCATGTTAATTTCATCACTGACATTCGTTTTAGAGCGGGTGCTGCCCAGCTCGCCACCTCCTCTTCTGATGGAACTGTTCGGCTTTGGAATGCTGCCGAGGTAATGATCTTTACTGTAGGGTTTATACTTTTTGAAAGATGAGATTCAACCAACTCCATTAATAGCAATACTATTGAAAAAATAAAAAGAGAAACAAAAGGCAAACAGCAATACCAAATGGTGTTATGTGCTCTTTATCAGTATCAACTGATTTATCCTCAACTGTATTCCTTGCTAGATAGCATTTATGGAAGTTGCCGTAATCAAGCCTGGGATGATTATTTTAGTTATTCATTTATTTGTTTTGAATTTGTAGAGGGGTGGCTGTATACAAACTTTTGTAGGTCACGGCTCTCAAGTCACCTCATTGGATTTCCACCCCAAGAGAACTGAGTTGCTTTGCTCGTGTGATGACAATGGCGAGATCCGCTTCTGGCTTGTCGGTCAAAATGCACCTTCTCGTGTTTCTAGGGTTTGACTCAGAAACCTTTTATGAATTACCTTTCTTCCTTCTTATGAGCTGTGAAATGGCTTAAGCACAATCCATTTGTTATGAAATCAGGGGGGTACTGGAAAGGTGAGGTTCCAGCCACGGGTGGGACGCCTCCTTGCTGCCGCAGCTGAGAACACAGTTAACATCATTGACATAGATGCGGATTCGCAGACACGCCATCTGAAGGTTCAATTATATTAAATTCATTAATGTTCATTCTTTGGTCAAAATTATTATTTTTATTTTTTCCTACTGATGTTTTACTCTGGTAAATGCAGGGACATAACACTGAGGTGCAATCAGTGTGCTGGGATGAGAATGGTGATTTCTTGGCGTCAGTGAGCCAAGATACAGTGAAAGTGTGGTCAATGACCTCGATGGAGTGTGTTCATGAGCTAAGCTCGAATGGTAACAAGTTTAATTCTTGCGTATTCCATCCGAGGTACCCGAAGATTTTAATCGTGGGTGGTTACCAGGTAATTTGTTATTTTGCTCATAAGATAGAGTGCTGAACTTACGAGAACTTTCAAATAAGGTTATATTTCATTCTCTCAAAAGTATACCGAACAAAATTATTGGAATAGTCAATTGCTGTTTTTGCCCCCCTTAGATCTTTGCAGAAACATGCATATTTCAGATTGTTATTTTCTTCAATAAGGACCCTGGACTTTTAAGTCTTTGTTCAATTCGGCCTCAGAATCTTTTGGTTTTTATTACCTCAGGCCCTTCTTTCTTGTATCTTGAGAGCATTTAGGCAGCAAGTATTATGACAATTTGGTCCACTGGACTCAGGCCTCAAACCTTATTATTTTACTGTGTTGTTTTGACATAATTTCTTCATGATGAGATAAGTTGTTTAATTTGGGAACTTATTGTTACATATAGTCACTGGAGCTATGGAGTGTCACCGACAACCAAAGAATGACTGTGCAAGCTCACGAGGGACAAATTGCGGCTTTAGCACAGTCTCCAGTTACTGGCCTTGTTGCCTCTGCAAGTCATGACAGAACCGTTAAGCTTTGGAAGTAAAACCTTGTGGAGAAATAATGAGATAAAAGGAGGAAGAGTTGCTCCAGGGTCCCTTTATTAATTGTTCGTCGGAGAAATAAAACTATGTTTGGGTGTTGTTTTATCTCTAGTGAACCTTTGGAGTTTTGAGTTGATGTGATTGGCAGTGTGACTTATACTGGACTGGAGAGGTGTAGCTATGTAATTATTAATTTATCTCTTCATTTGTAAAACGGAGATTTTCATAAACATGGAATTTTAATTTGTTGACTTCAGAGGAAAGATGATGTCCCAGAGCTGGTCCTATCAAAGGGGAGAAAGTATCACGGTAAGTTTTATTTGAATTGAAACAAAGCGCGTTGTTTGATGGCAAAATGGTTTATGACAGAGAAAGGAAAGCTGTTCTGTTTCGAGTTGCTTCTAGTTTTTCTTGACAAACAGTCCATATCTTGCATTCTTTGGGCTGATTTAGAAAATATATTTATCAATAAAAAATAGCATATATGTTTCTTGCATTGATTAACTCAGCACGGGGCTTCTAACAACCCGACAAAATACCAAGGCAGTTCGAATATACATGATGAAGTTTGGAGTTTCTCATACCAATCTGCCCTCCCACTTGCAAACAAAACCAAGATTAAGGAAGCGAGGATAAAATTTGAGCTGGTACCTAGCAATAGTGTTATTAGTAAGGTGCTCAACTGGTCTGAGACCATGATTCATAATTAAAATCTTTGCCATTTCTCACTGTTTTTGAAACATATCATTTTGAAACCTAGGAGGTAAGAAGATGCTATTATACTGTACAACTTTTTCATGTATTGTATGATATCAGAGCAAGAGATTCACGAGGGGAGAACTAAGAAAAAGTAGAAAAAAAAATATTAGAATTTGAGACACATGTTGAGATAGAATTTGATGAGGAAATAATTGATTGATAGTTCGTCATTCTTACAAGAGCTTATCAGCCTATATATATAATGATACAAGGACTTATAGCCGTTACGGAGAAGAAATAGAAATAGAAAGTAAAGTGTACAACGCAAAATAGCTGTGGGAAAAACATTCATAAATGACAAATTTTGAAAAAAGGGGAGAAGGAAAAAGTTAGAGGGTATTTTGTTAAATTTTACTTTTGAGTTTTGCTTGGTGTACTCAATATAGCATCTTCAATTTGTGTATTTTGTTTGTTAATCTTCAACACTCTCTTAAGCTGGACTCGTAGAGACCGCTTGCGTTCAAATTTTTTTTGCTGATTCTTTTCTCAACTAGCATCTTCATAATTTCCTGCTTAGGTGTCCTTTTTTTGAATCTCCCTTAGGCCGGTTTGTTTGTGCATTTTTAGGTTTAGTTACTGGGTTGATTAGATTTTTTTGAAAAAAGTTCGTTCAAATTTCATTATCCTTTCAAAGATAATAAAAATACTTCGCTTTTATTTCTGCTGAATATCTTTATGCTTAAGTAAACGAGATTTTATAGACGATAGGGAATAAAATGTGCTTGTTATCTTGTCAAATCTCACCTAGCAACCTTCTGTCTCAATCACATATATCAATTTCAACAGGGGGCCAAATAGAACTCAACAAACACACTTACCTATTTCGTACCTGGAGCAAACAATAATAATATATAAATAGGAGAAATCATTGTGGAGTGAATTCAAAACAAAGCAACATATGATGAAAAGGGAGCTAAAGAGTTCGCTTAAAAATTCAGAATATAAAGGATTGCAAGGTCTTGTCTCTTTCTAGATATTAAAATAAAAAAAGTTGGAAAGAAGAAAAAATGACAGTTCTAGTCTAAACCTTTTATCTACCACTCCTGTTGTGCATTAAACCCTGACGAAGGATGGCGTATTTCAGTGGGGGGTCTCGAGCAGTTGTCGATATTCTTAGTAAATTTCGCAAGTAAGAGATCTTTATTAAGTTTGAATTTGTTTACATAATTCCCAAGCCTTTATTGTTTATATTATGTTTACATTCATTCATCTTTAACAAACAAATTGCTGGAACTAAGTACCTATTAGTGAGTATAATTAGTATATGACTTGAGCTCTTCTGGCATTAATGATTGTGCAGTGTCGAAAAACCAGTTCCTGTTGATCACAGTTTCTGTGAGCTGGGATCAATTCGTTATCATATCCAGGTGAAATTCAATTAAACTGAAATCTATTTACTTAATCTGACTTAATTGACATGAATTGATTAAAGATCAATAGTCTTGACAATTGATGGCAATGTAAAAAACACTGTACTAATGCTATTCTTCACATTTTAGGCCTCAGTATCTGATCAGGAAAATATATTTTTCTCCATATCAACTCCAGTTCCTTCTCAAGAAGAACCAAATCCAAATGGGTTGGATCATTGCATATTACAAGATATCAGAACAAACTACTCAAATTTTGCAGACATTATTGAACCTCCCAAAGATGGATATACACTTACTTTGAAACTAAACTTCAGCAGACTTACTCGTACCAAAGGTAGAATTATGTGGGTTTTTGTATGCTTTAAATCAATTAAGAATTTGGTAGCTAAATTTGAATATTTGAAAATCAAATTCCTAATTATCTTCAATACCAGGGTAACAAAAGTATTCTGGAGTACTATTTCTCGATCATAATTTTACCAGCAAAGACCTGCCCACAAGTTACAAGTTCATTCATAACTATTTTTTTCTTTTCTGATAAACAATTAATGACTGGCAGTAGTTTAAGAAAGCTGAAATTTTAATG
The DNA here is from genome assembly GCA_011114355.1 of Carex littledalei. Taxonomy (NCBI): domain Eukaryota; kingdom Viridiplantae; phylum Streptophyta; class Magnoliopsida; order Poales; family Cyperaceae; genus Carex; species Carex littledalei. The sequence goes on along the minus strand of CM022103.1, from coordinate 2,482,931 downwards.
AATTTTGAATTTCTTATTAGAATATACCAAAGCTATCAACATGGTTTCTTCACTGCAAGTGATGATTCTGAATTCACAACTGAAAGATACATTGAAAAATCTTTGGATGGGAGACATAATTCAAGGGAGCACTGTGCCACTTAAATTGGTGAATTACAAACAAGAGCCTTTCTTCATTTTCCGTGTGGTATATACACGTATGCTCTATTTATTATTAGGTTTCATGGTGTACTCCTTTGGCATGATGTTTGAGCCTCATATTGCCTTGATAATACCTTGAACAAACAAACAACACATTAGCTGAGATAAACAAAACAAAATGCGCAATCTGGTTCTGACATTACTTTTTTGGGATGCATCAAATTATGCAAGAATTTCAGAAAAAAAAAGTTTCCATTGTAATTTCTTTTGGTGCTTTATAGCAGTTTTTTTTTGTTCAGCCAAAGAAAGTAACTGTTATCTTTCCAATGCGGTTCAAAGATGACTCTGATGTCGCTATTGCAACTTCATTTATCCAGGTAGATTTCATCAGTAATGTATTAATTAATGATTCAGCTAATTAATTTTATACCTTAATCATGCACTTAATTGTTTCTGGTCTTATACATGTTGATTAGTGCAAACCTGCATTAAATATTTATTTTATAGGAGAAATGAATCCATTCACAAATTAGACCAACTCTGTTACAGGAGTTGGCCGATCTAGGCAGTAAATTTCCGAAGGCACCACGCTGCGAGTGGTCCCCGATTCCACCTCAGGAGTTGAGAGGAGAACCTTTTGAGCATCTTTCTACTAATGGAGGTTTTGTTTCCTTTGGTATGGGGATAATGATCATACGAGTATAACTAGGGTGTTCTTAAGCTCACCAAATATTTGGTGAGCTTAACTTCAAAATTTATTGGAATGACTTCAATGAACATCCAAACAGTTGAGACCGATCTATTTCACGAGTGATGCATTTACATGTCAAATTTATAATTTTCAAATTAATTTAATATGAAGTCAAGTAAAAAAGAAGGCTGATTAGTTAATTTTAATACGTTCATTTTTCATCATTTTTTGACCTCTTGACTTTATACTAAATTCGGGGGCAAATCTAAAGCTTAGCCACTCTATATGATTTCACAATTTTAGTTATGTATATTGAAATTTAGTTGATTTTTTTTTTAACTTTTTATATAGTCTAGCCCCCCCATAAAATATTAAATGTTTACTTGTAGTCTAGTGGCTAGAGCTCTATTTTGTTGGTGTGAGGGCTTGAGTTCAAATCTCACCTAACATATATTGTTCATTTTAAATTCCAGCCCTCCTATTAAGATTTTCTAGTTCATCCCTGACTAAATTAGTTCGAAAAATTATAAAATTTGAATTGTAAATGCATCACTAAATCGTTTTGTTTTTTCAACGGGTTGAATTCATTGTTTGAAGTCAATTTGATAAGTTTTAAAGTTAAGCTCACCAAAAAACTTAGTAAGCTTGAGAACACTCTAGTTCTAATCCATATATATTCTTGTACGAAACTTTAAAGGCAAATGTGCAATAAAAACAAAGAACTTGGTTTTGAAGTCTAATATGAAATGCACTTATCTAATATGCAGACATATTAAGACGACATGTTAAAGGAAAAAAAGCTGATAAAACTGCATGGATCCTTCTAAACTTCCAGCAATATGTCAGATATCATGTAAAAGTAAGTTGAAGTAAAATTCTTATTTTAAGTACTGGTAATAAGACATTGTAACTGATTTATAACTATTATGAACAGTGCACTAGAGGTTCTATACAAAGAAGAATGAGGCACCGCCTAGAGGTCTTGTCAGAGGTAACCAATCTGAGATTAAATGTTCTGTCATGATAAGATTTATAATTATTATTGTTGACTATAATATTCTTTGTGTTTTTTTTTTTTTTTTTGGATGAAATAGCCCTTGGGCATTACTTTAAAACAGAGCGTTATTACATTATATTACATTGCTCTTAGCACTTCAACCAATAACCCCTGTCCCTTCTAGGAATTATAAAACATGAAAGTTACCACATCAGAGGTTTAAAAAGAGGGTATGTAAAACCCAGATACGAAAATTGCCCTAGTCTAGCAACATTAGCCAATAAGTGGGCCGTTTTGTTTTCCTCTCTTGGTAAATAGCAGCATACAAAACCGGTGTATGACCTCAGAAGATTCCGTACGCGCATCAGTTCTGAGTACGAGCGCCAATCTGCAGCTTGGAGATGACTTCCGTTTCCTGGGTAGACCATTTGCGCCAACACTTGTGAATCCGTGTAGAAAATACACTCATTGAGTTTGAGAGATGCCGCTGCCTCAACTGCTAATAACAAAGCACATGTTTCCAAATGAAACGGGGATGGAGCATCCTTCATAGATAGAAGTTCATACCTGATGAGCATTTCATTATTATGAATGATGTAAGCCGCTCCACCATGTCCCGTATCTTCATACGAGCCATCTATCCAGCATTGACATGACTGAGGTTTAGTGGTACCATTCAAATACTCCATCGCGTCTATTGGAACCGTGGTTTCGATTTGGGACTCATGCAAAGGCAGACAAACAGCTGCATGTTCTACCAGGGCTCGATTAAGAGTTTCCAGTGGCATGCATTGCTTTTCCCGGAATATAAACGCACATCTCGCTTTCCAAATTTGCCAAGCAATGAACATGAACATCGAAATCTGTACCTGGTTTAGTCCGTGCCATATCGTTAGCAGGACATCCGAAATTGAGGTTGCTTGTTGATACGGTATTCGTAGTCCCAGCGGAGAGGCAAACCAGGTTGCTCTAGCATGCGGACATTGGAACAGGAGGTGGAGGGTGTCTTCACACGGTGCTCCACACAGCTTGCAGGAGGCTTGAACAGATTGTATTCGTTTTGACAAGGTATATGCCGAGGGAAGCGCACCTGTTAACGCTTTCCAGAAGAATGTTCTGACTCTTGGATACACACCCTTATTTTTCCAAATTTTTCTCCAAAGTTTCTTCATGTCATCCGTTAGTGTAGGTCCGATCATCGGCAATGATTGTACCAGCATATAATAGGCTTGTTTGACCGAAAAAACTCCATTTGTAACCCAGTTGAACATCAGCTTGTCATCGATACCTCTATGCAGGGAAGTTTGCCGTTTACTCTCAGAGATGGCCAGTGCCATATCTTCCCCGCATAATTGCAATATACTAGTCTCATCCCACACTAGTGAATTGAAATTAAAGAGGCTAGCTACCTTGGTTTCCTGAGTTGTATTCTCAATTGCCGAAAAATCTTGCCATCCATGAAACCATGGTTGCCCAAACACCGGGCATTTCCGGCCATCCCCTAGTGACCACGTAGTGGTTGCTGCCATAATAGCTCGGTTTTGCAGCATGTCACGCCATAATCGAGTACTCGAAGATCTTTGCCGAGCGGACCAAAATGAAGAATGGGGATAATATTTAGCTTGCAGGATCTGAGCCCAAAGAGAGTTGTCATCGGTTACACATCTCCAAATATTTTTCAGAGTCATGGCTTTATTTAGAGTTTCCAAATCCCTTAGCCCCAACCCACCTTCCTCCTTTGGTCTTGTAATTTTTTTCCAATTAATAAGACACATTCCCTTTTTTCCTGATTTTCCCCAAAAAAACTGAACACATTTTGATTGAATCTGATTCAGTACCCCTTTATGCAGCGGGGTATTGCTCATGTGATAAAGAGCCAAGGCTTCCAAAACTGCTTTTATCAACACGAGCTTACCCGCAGGTGACAGCAGCCTTGCTTTCCACATATGCAGTTTATTTTCAATTTTCTGTATTAGGGGACGAAAAGCCGTGATTCGTGAGACATCAATCGGGCAACCCAGGTAAGACTCATTGTGATTCGCAAATTTTACTCTAAAGATCCGAAGAGTACATCTCATTTGCGCAAGGGATGTTATTTTGGAGAACCAAACTTTGGATTTTTCTGGAGCTAACCTTTGACCAGAGATGGAACAGAACACGTTGAGAACCTGATTCAGCCTTCGAACCTCTCTAGGATTTGCCCTACCCAGAATGAGCAGATCATCTGCATACATCAGGTTAGTAATTGGTGGTGCTGATGGGGCTAGCTTTAAGCCGGTCAGAGTACCGTGCTGGATTTCATGTAACAGCATAGTAGAGAGAATATTCATGCAAAGAATAAAAATGTACGGTGAAAGGGCACATCCTTACCGAATTCCTCTTGTGGGCAGAATAAATCCATCACCTTGCCCCTGAAACAGAATTGTAAAATGTGCTGAGGATACACATTCCATGATCCAACTCTTGAATCTAGGTGGGAAACCATGTATAGCTAATGCCTTTTCAATGAAGCCTTAACTCATACGATCGAAAGCCTTCGAGAGGTCGGACTTGAGACAGAAAGCTGGCACTCTAAAGGTTGATTGCGCGAATGTATGCATAATTTCCCTTAATATAATGATTTGATCCGAAATGATCCTTCCTGGGGTAAATGCAACCTGATTCGGATGGACCAGCAGGGGAATAATCGGTTTGAGGCGCCTCGCTAAGATCTTCGAGATGACTTTATAAATGATATTACATATGCTGATGGGGCGGTAGTCCGTAACACGAGCCGAGTTATCACTTTTTGGAATGAGTACCATATTGGATTTAGCTATGTTTCGGGGCATATGACAGTTGAGAAAGAAACTACTCACTTCGGCTTCAACATGCACTCTAATATCCGGCCACATAGTTTGAACAAACCTCGCATTAATTCCATCAGGTCCAGGTGCACGATCCGGTCCCAGAGAGAATACTGTCGCTTTTATTTCTTCCGATGTTGGAATGGCCTCGAGACCAGGCATATATAGGACATCAATTTTCGGGCTTTCCTGCAAAGCAAGAAGTACTTCATCAGACCAGGAAACAGGTGCTAGCTCAGGCTCACAATAGATTGACTTGAAATGGTTGGTAAATGCTCTTCGTATTACCGTTGAATCGATTGTCCAGGTGCCATCATCAAGCTGTAGCATGTGTATTGTGTTGCGCCTTCGTCTCGAGTTAACCGTTGTGTGAAAGAAGGTGGTGTTGAGATCACCATCGGCAGCCCATCGGAGCCTCGATCTTTGGAGCCAGTACATGTTGATCTGCTGCAAGGTTTGGTTATATTTTTGTTGTAATTCTTTTTCCTCCTGAACGTTTCTATCCTCTAGCTTGCGTGATTGCATATGTAACATTTCTTCTTCTAGCTTCACCAAGTGCTGATCCGGCCTCGGTTGCTTTTTCACCCACCTCTGAACTGAATTTGAGATATGTCGAGTTGCAGCGGTCCAACTATGCTCACTATGCTTAAGGACATGTGAGCAGAGATTGCCAAACTCATGGTGATGGAACCACCAGTTTTCTATTTGAAAGCGCTTTCTAGCTCTTGGAGGCCTTGGCGATGTGCGGAGGAGAATTGAGTGGTGATCACTGTTGAAACAAGGTAGGTGATAGACAGCCGATGTCAGAAAGAGGGCTGTCCAAGTTGCCGATGCCAAGACTCTGTCCAATCTCTGCATTATGAGCATGCCTTTATGCTGATTATTGGACCAGGTGAAGGCCGGCCCTCGATAACCAAGATCAATTAAAGCTGCAGCTTGCACCATACGTTGAAAACTTTTTATTTGTTTTTTATTTTTATTGCTCCCTCCATTTTTTTCACTTAACATCAAAATGGCATTGAAGTCACCCATCAAACATAGCGGTAAATGAGACTGAGAGTAAAATAAAATACGATCCCATATATAATCGGATACTACATGGTGCGGGTCTCCATATATCAAACCCAAAAGCCAAGACCCTAGTACATTCTCTACCCTTACAAAAAGAAAATAAAAAGATCTTTCTAATATAGTAATAGTAATATCATTAGACCATAGAAGCCAAAGACCCCCGCTTTTGCCAGCTGATGGGATGATTTCAAAATTTGGAAGGGGAAGGTGAGTGATACGATCTCTGGCTTTAGCGGCATCACACTTGGTCTCTGAAAAAAAAGCTAAGTGGGCTTTAGTAGCATGGAGGTACCTCTCCATTGTCTGTATTGTCGCGCGGCCTCCACTCCCGCGACAATTCCAACTAAATAGATTCATTGTGAACGAGGGGGCGATTGGGGGCTCGCCGCCTTAAGCCGCTTATGAAATCCCGGAGGAGGAGAGTTGCAAGAGTCACGTGTGTCACGATTATCAGCATACGGTCCAGTCTCTCGAATAGATAGTTGTTGAGCCCGAATAGCTAGAGAGGAGCTGCTGGGGGCAAAGGCCATATTTCTGTGAAATCCCACTGCTGGTGCATCTAAATTTAGTGGGGAGGCTTGGGTCATGCACTGATGGGGGTGTACTGCAGCTTGGGTATCATGAGAGTAATTAGCCAGGGGTACATTAGTGTTGAATTCGGTCATTGAGGGGTTCTGTGTAGGTTCGGCCAGTGGTAAATTTGATGTGGAAATGGAGTAGGCAGCAGCAGGTGTTGGCGGGTAAGGTTGGGGAGCGGGCATATTTAAATTTGAATTTACTGGGTTAGGCTCCGTGGGGTTGTATGTTGGGTATATGCAGTGAGGGCTGTAGGGAGCCGGGTTCGGGTGGGACCCATTATGCATGTCTGAGTTGGAGAGGTTAGGGTTGTTAATGTTTTGAGGGGTTGTATGAAACAGCGCTGGCTGATCAAATTCATCTTCTGGCAAGTCAGATAGAGGGCGAGGGACCAGAGCTGAACATCTCATCCAGGGGACCATGCGGTGGTCGCGAAGAGTCGGTAGTTCTAGTCTGTTAACGAAGTTCGGATCTGCACAGAGCTGGAGCACACGGCCACGCTTAGGACAGCCAGCTATTTCATGCCCCACTTTGGCACAGTAGGAACAGAGACGGGGGACACGCTCATACACAAGAAAGACTGGGATCGGCCCCAGCACTGGGTGAGATACAGTGAGCCTATCCTTGAGTGATTCGGTGGCTTTGTATGAGATTTTGACCTTCATAAATAACCGCCCCGCATTATATCCATGCATAACTTCAGAAATCGGTGATCCGATATCTCTGGCCAAATACATAATCCCTTCTGCCGAGAGCATTTCCGGAGGCACATTATGAAATTGGGTCCAGATGGCAACATGAGAGACGAACTCTGGTTTCAGTTGGGATGGCTCATGCACTTTCTTAACAACCACTAAATCTGATCGGTACATCCATGGCTCCTTATCCAAGACCCCATACATTTCACGACGGCTGACAAAGTCAATGAGATAAGTGCTCTTTGCAATGGGAGATATGCGGGTTGCCGGGTGAACACCCCAGTTGCGAATCATGAGGCTAATGAAGTTATCATCAATAACCATCCTGTCGGTCATCACACGGGCAACACAGGAACGAGACCAGTCCCTAGTTGCGGTAATATGCTGTGGAAGTGCAATGGATGTTGCATTGTTTGAAGAGGAGGAGAGAGATGCAAAGAGAGAAGCTATTTCATCTTGGGCTTGCATGGCTACTGTAGTTGTCGAATTGCAACTGGGATGGGGAGTAGGTAGGGAGTGGGAGAATGTTTGTCTCTGGGGTGAGGCCGAATTAGAAGGAGTGGGAGAGTTCTTTAGAGCAGAGGGAAGTTGGTTTTTCAAATTTTTGTTTTTTGTAAGACATGGTTTTGATCTGCTGTGGCAAGGTGGAGGTTGAACTTGATGAAAATTCTGCATATTAGTGCAGTTCTGACCCGCTCCATGAGATTGTACCTTTGTGGGAGAGTGACATGAGGGAAGTGTTATAGGAGAGTGACAGGTGGGAGGCTCCACTTGTCCATTTGTTTGCTGGACTACAAATGGAATATTAGAGAAAGACAAATTTTTCTTCTGGGCATCCGGTTTTTGAGATTCGAAATTAGGATTTATGTGGTTTGTCTTTTTGCTTTTTTTAGACACGTGTAGGCCATGCAAGACATTAGATGAGAGAGAGACCTGCGGAAAATTTTCAAAATCGCACTTAGCCAGATTTGGTGCAGAGGTAGTGGTTTGGGTTATCCCCCTCGTGACACGTGTCCATACAATTTTAGGGTTTGGTTTGTCTCCAGTTGGGGGTGAATCACCATGGCCAAGAGCATCTCTTTGCTGAAAATGGTTGCTTGAACTTGCACGGCTATCCAGCATCTCCAGAGGGGAATTGTCGGAGTCACTGACCGTAGAAACCGGAGAGATAGAGGTCGGTTGTAATACTCGAACTAGGCTATCTTGGCAACTAACAGCATGTGCACGTATAGGAGAGAAACTATCGGTTTCGGTTATGCTATCCCCATTGGGATCATTCGGGTCGGCAAAGTTTGGATAAGGCCTGATGCGAAGCGGGATATGAGGTAGATCATCCCATTGGTAGATATGAATGCAACACTCAGCCCAAAATCTTGCATAATGTACTTGTACATAACGTGGTATCATTCGTATGTCAAGGCATCTAATAGAGGCTACAATGCATGATTTATCATACCCAAAGAGGTTATCCTGGTTAACGAAGAGGATATCCCCTAAAAGAGAGAGGAATCGGACGATGAAAAACTCATGCCATAGTGGCAGAGGGAAGCCCGTGACTACAATGTCCAGCCGGAAGGCAAAAGTCGGTTGCCGATATAGATACAAACTAGTATCCCAAGGTGTAAGGAGTATATCGTGTTGAATGCACCAGGGCTGAAAATCCATGAGAACCTGTGCACGGCTAAGCTGAAAATGGCAGCCGGATAAGAAATGAGTTGGACTCCCATTTAGTGATTGGGTAGAGCTGAGCCGTCCCGCCGTAACGAAGTATCAGTTGGGATTGGATAGTTATGATATTACCATGGTGAAGATGTATTCCCCAAAGGCAGATGGTTTGGGCGAGCTCTGCATTGATGTAGTCAAAGGCCGGTACTTGATCAACTTCAAAATAGATAGAAGAACGTTCATTGGGTAAATTTTGGGGAAGATAAGGGTAGGTGCGCTCCATATCAGTGGTACTGGTATGGCAAAGGAAAAGATGGGAGGGTGGTATAGCAGAATAATGTTGAAAGAAGGTAGAGAGATTAGAGAAGTGTGCTCTGACAAGGTAAGCACGCAGGGAGTTGTAGAGAGCAGATGTAACGGCTAGAGTGGGATTGGGAAGAGAAATGGCATCAGAGGTGTGCCTAGGGAAAGATTGAGGGGAAGGTGAAAGGGTTGGGTGGAGGCGAAGAGTTTCCTGGGGAAATCGCCTAAGTTTCGCCACTATTCTCCATCTTAACGGGTCTCCATCTTAACGGGTCTCTAATGACTATCTAGTGTGCAAAAGGTTATTTTAACTAATATTCTTTGTGTTGTTGAAATGATTCAAATTTCAGGCAATTGAGCAAGCAAGAATAGGAGGAGAAACCAAAAGCAGAAAAGAAGGTAAATAATTCATGTAATTAATCTGATACGTTGTAATACCCCTAAAAAATGCAAACTTTCTGACAATTGTGAAATCACACCGAGTGGCTAAGCTTTAAATTTGGGGGCCAAATGCAAACTTTCTGACAATGAAGAGACCTTCTATGATTTTATTATTTTAATTTTCACAATAAGGGCTTGAAGAATAATTTCAAGAATATCAAATTGCTGCAATAAACTAATTAGGGGGAATTTCGTGTATACCCCTCAAAAATGTGAAAACTACGTATTCCCTCTGTAAAGTTCATAATATCATATTTACCATTCTAAATTTTAAGAACTCACAAACTTATCAAATTTTCTAATTAGAACTCACACTAATTAAATTGAGAAAGTGCCAATTTAAAAAAAAATGTGTAGTCTATTTAAGAGAAATATTTAGTCTTTTAATTGGTCAGTTTTAAGAATAAATGATTCATTTTCTTGTGATGCATACACAGTGGCATTTAACATATGCTTGTGTATGCATTATAACTAATGAAATTAACCATTTAATTTGTCGTAAAAAACCGATCAGTTAGAAGACGGAACATTTTTCTTAAATATGTTGCATATTTTTATTTTTTTAATAAAGGTAATGAGTACTTTATAAACTTGAAATGAGTTTTAATGGAAAATTCATAAACTGGGTAAAGTTTAAGTTTTTGAAATTTAGAAGCTTATATGATATTATGAATTTTAGAGAGGAAATACTTAATTTCGAGATTTATGAGGAGTATAAAATTTCCCCCAGCCAAACTTTAATAACAAGTCATGTGACAAATTAATAATAATAATGCAAGCTAGTCCAGTTAATTCAGCATTTTCTTACAAAAAGTCCCTCTGTTTGCCTCTATTTACAAATTAATCCTTCTATTTTGCTCCCTGTTTTGCCTTACCGAGCAACAAGCCAACAACAGTATGAAACCTGACAGGTGCAATGACATTATTCAATTTCCTCACCAATGTTTCGCCTTTCAAATCAAATAGGTAGAAAGCAGAGCAAGAAATGGCTGAGATTCTCAAAATCCAACAAGTTTAAACGAGGAATCAACGCTATTACAGATCAAATCAGACGGCTCCGCTTACGAATCAAGATTCAAGGACTGGGACGGTTCTATGTTCCCAAATTTCCTGCATTGAAATGGCACGCCAAACAGGACTAGATAAAAAACCATTAATACTGGTTTTTGGTATAATTAAGAGCTCATTAGGTTTTAAATTTTAATTGTTTTTTTAGCCCGGTGGTTCGCGGTCGAAATTATTATCAGAAAATTGAAAATAGAGAGAACATGGAAAATTAAACAAGTTCAAAAATTGCAATAGTCGAAAATCAGCCTTTAATTAATAGCTAAGACAATATTATTTGCATGAAAGTTTAAAGTATCAAAATACTATATTCATTGTGTTCACATCTAAAATAATATTCTAATTATTATTTGGATATCAAGGTTTTCTATCGTTAATTTTCTCTTATCCTCGAATTATAGTATTTTGGTACTTTTTTCTGATTCTACTAACAAGTTTTCTGTTTTTTTTGCAATGTTATTACATTATGTATAATTTGATAAACTAACTTATAATTTGTATCTAGTAGCAAGTGGAATGAAAAGTTAAAAAATTAATGTGGCAAACATGGGACACATTTTTTTTTTTTATTGGATCCAAACTTTAGGAACCACTTGGTTCAACAAATGAACGTGAAAGAATACGAGAATTAAGAATAGGTCAAAACTGTCCAACAATTCAAAAGAAGGTAATTTGTAGGGTTGAAAGCAGAGCAGATAGTATAGTATTTATCTAATTATAATTATAACGGTGAATAACATAATTTTTTCATAATATATATTAAACTATATGGTATATATCTACTATTCGGATACGGATAATTAAAATGTAAAACCATATATGTATTCATATTCATCCGAATATTCAGATATTGAATATTCACTTCTAATCTTTCGAATACGGATCAGATATTATTCATACTGTTTTCAGCTCTAAATTTGTTTGCTTTTCTGACCTCTGAAACATAAGTACAGTGCCACCAATTTATAAAAACCACCTCATTGGTTCCAATCCCTCTCCTTTATGTCACATCTGCTGCCCAAGAGTGGTGACGATCCGATGTCATGTATTAATTTTTAAATCTGAACAATTTGATATCATGCTGGAGTCAAGTCTCATCAGCATCAAAATTTATGTCTTACTCTGTGTGAATTTTAAAATTGTCCGTATAAATTTTTAATGCAAATTGAACAACTTTTACTGTACATCGGACTGAAATTAGACCAATAGGCATATTCATATCTATTAGATCTAGTGGTTTGACACTACCCATGGCGGGCTGCCTGAACCCGGTCTGCCCGTGCCTGGTGCCCGGGGTACCCGTACCCGTGCCCGGGTATACCCGGGTAAACGGGTACACGGGTACGGGTCTTAAACGGGCAGGGCCTCTATTTTTGGAAAAAACCCGAGTGTACCCGTGCCCGCTACCCGTGTACTCGAACTCGCCCCGGGTGTACCCGCACCCGTTTACCCGAACTCGTGCACCCGTGTACCCGCCCGGGTTTACCCGAACCCCTTTTTTTCAAATTTTTTTCCCTCCGGTTCTACAGTAACCGGTTCAAATATAAATCTATTTAGATTTGAAATATTTAATTTAGATTTATATTTAATTTAGATTTGAATAGGTTTTATTGTTTTAAAGTAATTGATTTAAGATATTTTTTATTTATATTTTATTTAACCTATTAAAAATAAATGAACGTTTAGAAAATATATTATCAATTTAAAATGAACGTTCACAAAATATATTATCAATTTAAAATGTAAACTACAAATTTCGAGATATAAATAAATTATGAAACTATATAATTAGAATGCCGACATTTTTATTAATATCCAAAGTTTAATAAATTATTAATTATGTTGAATATTAATATCCAAAGTTATATTACTTCTTTTGATATATAATTAGCATATTTATACTAAAATACGCTAGATTAATTGAAATTATGTTGAATAACACTATATTATGTTAAATTACGCTAAATTACATTACATTACGCTAAAATACGGTAAATTACGCTAAATTACGCTAAATTACAAATGAATAGGGAGGATAGTTTTCACTGAAAAGGCGAAAAACGACGGCGAAACTTCAAATGGTCATAAAACGGCGCTCGAGTGTCCGATTTCAGCAAATGACCACTTTTCGGAAAGCTTGCGAAAATGCGCATGCATTTATGCTTGCTATGCCAAATTTCGAAATTCAGAATCGCCAAAAAACAAAGGGAAGAGCCTCAAAACTTGAGTTGAAGTTTCCGATTAAGATTTTCATTTCTATCATTCAATCCAAGTAGCTCAGTAAATTAGTTACATAATGAACTTGCAGATTACCAATTTTTACTATTTTTGGAATTTTTTTACTATTTTTTATGATTCATGAAAGATGAGCAAAATCAGTCTACTATAGCGTAATTGTGTAGTTTAGTGTTTTTTTTACCGTATTTCAGCATAATTAGATTTTAAAAGTCACTAAAAAAAACACGTGACGTAATAATATTCGTTTAGTGTTTTTTTTACCGTATTTCAGTATACAATATTTGATATTGAACTATTCAGATTTTAAAAGTCGAATTATAAACACGTGACGTAATAATATTCGTACGACACTGTAAAAAAAATAAGAAAACAAAAACAGAAAACAAAACAGAAATTTTTGGCAGAAATAGAAAAAAAAAAACCCGTCTACCCGAGACGGGCACGGGTTTGAAATGGGCAGGGCAGACTTTAAAAAAAAAAAACCCGTCTACCCGTGCCCGTTGTACCCGAGTACCCGTTGTACCCGTGCCCGTTGTGCCCGCTACCCGTCCCGGGTTTTGCCCTGCCCGGCCCGAGGTACCCGAGAGCAAATGCCTATTTAGATCGCATCTATTAGGTCGCACTTTATTCAGATAGACCTATTCAAATCACACCTATTCAGAATTTCAGATGCATCATACAATAATAATAGAATTTCTGGTCCATTATTTATGAGACCCAATATAGTTTTATATTTAGTTTAAAAAATTAACTATTAATTTCAGTCCAAATTTATTTGGTTGTAGAACATTTCTAACAGATTTTTAATGAATTCAAAATTTTTTTTGAGTAACGATTAGAGGTCAAACCATTCAACTAATTAATATCTATAAAAAAATATCTCTTTCGGATTTCGAACCTGCAACCTCCTACATAGAAAGTATTGCTTTTGCTACTAGACCAAATACTGATTGTCAGTCAATTCGAAATTGAAAACTATCGGAAATAAAATTAATCTTTTGAGTATGTATTTAGCTGTTCCGTTTGGTTGGGTGGTTGTGAAGGTTCCCGATTCTTCTTTCATTGCTAAATTTTGAGTCTTGATATTTCTCACAGAAATTATGTTATGACGTTCCCCAATATTTTTTAATCATTGATTTTATACGTAGTAGACAATTTTGAATATTTTTCAAATTTCTTATGTAGTAGACAATTTTGATTTTTTACAAATATTATGTAAATCTTTATTTTTTTAAAAGTTGGTTAATCAACAGATCATTTTTCATCTATTAAACAACATGCTTTTTCGTTCTTTCTCATTATTAAAATGAATATATAATAAGTGACTATTGATATAAAGAAAGTAAATAATAAAAGGATGTGGCTGAAGAGTAGTTAAGTAGGGGTGAAATCATCCTTACAATTGAAATATTTAAAGTTATTTGTGTTAATAAAAAAATAATTGTTTTAATATCATCAACGAAATAACTCCGCTGTAATTTCTCCATTATCCTTATAAAATAACAAGATGTTAAGTTTATATATCCGATTATATCCCTAAGGAGGTCGTTGTGTGGGTGATCTGTATTTTAATAGACCAAATATTAACACAGATTTTGATTGAAAATTCATAAAAGTAAATGTAAAACAATCAACACCTTCTATTATCAACGATAGCTAACACTACATATAGTACTGCCCCGAATCCGTATCCTCTAGGTACCTGACTGCAGGGTCGAAGTCAGACTTTCAAACTATGAGGGTTAAACGTGAATAGAGGTCAACTAAATAAATTTTCATGCTGCGTATGGAGATCAATTTTACAGTATTCATAAGATTTTATCCTAAACTATATTGAAAAAATATATAAGTATCAAAATTTTCAAAACAAATGGGGATCAATTGACCCCCATATATTTATTCAATATATGTACATCTGCCACTGCCGAGTACAATGAGCTTCCAGCCGAGAAATTGAAATTCGATATCTATTTAGGAGGGTAAATTTCGCCAGGTCACTAAATTTTGTCTTTTGTCACAAATTGATCACTCAAGTTTGATTTGTCCCAATCAAGTCACGGAAATAAATCTGTTGCGATCCTCTGGGATCGCAGGGTCCTTGCGATTCCAATCTCAACCGTTCATATGTTTCGAGATTCGTGCACAAAACTGACTTCTCAAAAGATTTCTGGGTTTCACCGTTTGAATGGTTGGGATTAGAATCGCAGGGTCCTGCGATCCCTTAGAATCGCAGCAGATTCGCACCCATCAAGTCACTGAATTTTTCATTTGTTCCAATCAAATTACTATATAACTTTTTCGTCCAAAATGCTAACGGAATATTCTAATTATGTTAGTATTTTGAACAGAATGACCCTATTCCGTTAGTATTTTGGACGAAATGAACATATTACGTTAGTATTTTGGACAGAAAAAATTATAGAATGACTTGATTCGAACAAATCAAATTGAGTGGTCAATTCGTGACAAGGACAAAGTTTAGTGACCGCCAACTAAATTTACCCTATTTAGAATTTTAGATACAGGAGGTCGGATTTGAGATTCGTGCTAAGTTAAAACTGACGATTCAGATCTAACTGTACTCAGTCTAATATTGCACTGGATCTAAATTCGAACTGCCCAACCGTAGCGCTCCACAGCCCACAATATCAAATTCGTATCCTCTGCATTAACTCTAAAAATAATCTTTTGAGTTAATGCATCTGTACCGTATAATTAGTTTTAAAATCCGTGCCAATCAGATCTGCACTAATATTGAAAAGCTTCCCAATTTATAGGCAGTGTCAGATTGACTCCGTCTAAAATTTAACGGCCGAGATATATTAACTCAAAAGATGCTCTTTTCAAGCTAATGCAGACGATGTGGACTCAGATATCTGCGTGCCATAAGACCACATGTCCTTTGTTACACGGTAATATACAACAACTATACAGCTTCCTGGTGACAAATGGAGCCCACTTGGAATTCAGATGCGTACGGGGTAGAGTCCCACTATCCAGTGCCTCCATTTCACGGACGTTACTGATGTATGTAATGAAGAATCCAGACACCGCCCATTGTAGCTGTTTGTTTGTACGGAATATCTCTGCGGGCTCCACATTCCGAGACTACGGCAGTTACTCCATCCAATTCAGATCCAGTGCAAAACCTGATTGTGTAGAATGAGATCTGAGTCGTTTGTTTTAATCTAGCACGAATCTTAAAACAGAATCCTATAATCTATCTCACTCCCCGAAGTGAATTTGGTTCGGCTTGAAGTATTCTATCTCACTCCTCTGCGCCGCACTCCTGTCAGTTAAACTCACCCCTCGTTTGTCACTTTTCGGAATAATGCTCTCTCACCAAACCGTTTAAATTAATCTCAACGGTAGATTGTGCGAATCTAGGATAAATGTTATCGTGCTCTATGGAGCAATACAAGCAGCTTATAGTCGTTTCCACTTCCGCTCGATCCCTGTCCAATGATCACGCGTCTCATTCCTACCTCGCTCCCTGCTCGCTTCTGGTTTCGTCTGCTTCGCAGGAATTAAGAAGCCCTCATTAATTGTTTCTCGTTTTCTTCTAGAATCCACCGTGCGTCTAGTCGGAGAATTCGTAGACTACCTCAGGTAGGGTGCTTTCTTTTCTTCGCTCAACCTTCTCTCTTCCTAAAGCTAAAAAAGTAGGAAGGCTTTTTTTTTTAGTAGTAACACATCTGGCTTAAGGTCAGCCCACCACCGTCGGAGGCTTCTACAGCGCCGGCGATAATGAAATCCATGGTGGTCCGGCATTATAAGTTGTGAGAATTTAGGATTTCTGGTGTTTGCACAATTGTACATTGGGTTAAGGTACTATTGTAAAGAGTAGGGTTAAAATGCCCATTGTTTTCATGCCCCAATTATACCTCACATCCTTATCTTTATTTTTCTAAGTCCAAACGGTCAATTCGAACCGCTCAACATGATCTCCATAATAAAATATGCTTTGAGACAAAAATTTATATTTTTTGGAAATTGTTTACTATATTTTTAGATAAGTACAAAATCACCGTTTTTGGATGGTACATAATCTTGTAAAAAATAGTGATTTTTGTACCTATCTAAAAAAAATAGTAAAAAATTTCCAAAATATAAATTTTTGCTAAAAAACACATTTTAATATGGAGATTATGTTGAGCGGTTCGGATCGACTATTTGGACTTTGAAAACGGAGATAAGGATACCAGACATGATTGGGGCACGAAAAAAATGGGGCATTTTAGCCCTACTCTTTTTAAAAGGGGAAGTGGTAATATCTTATCATTTTCTATATTTTGTTTTGTTTCGAGAACTAGATCAATGGAGATGTATCTTTTTTTCATAGATTACTTGAAGCAAAAGAATTAGCTTATCTAAAAACTGATGCCTTTTTTGTGCTAATTCTGGACTTCTTTTTATATATTCTCTTCCAAGGGTCTAGTTCTAGATTCATGGTATCATATGATCATATCTAATCTGGTCTGGGTCAGTATTGGTAACTATCCAGTCCCATCAGCTGATAGTTATCTAGAATCATGGTACCGTATCTAATCTGGTCCGGGGCAGTGTTGGCACTATATCTGGAAGGTGCGGTTTATATGAAATTTTAGCACCATTTATTCTTCAAACATGCTTCTAATAGTATACTAAATGTGAATGCCTCCTTACAATATGCCATTTCGGAGAATGATTAGTATCAGAGAACTTGAATATGATATGATTGCAAAACTTTATATCCTGTAGTTGACGGTGTACAAAGAGCTCCAATGTCACAAGAGCAGCAAGATATAAAAATGAAAGTAGCCATGGCATATAGAGCAATGCAAAAGCTTGGAGTCGGGAAGCACAGAGTAAAACCTGTGCTGAGGCGCATCTTAGATGAATACGATCACCATTGGGAGCATATTGAGGCTGAAAGTTATAGGGCCCTTGCTGATGCCATTTTTGAGGCCCAAGATTCTCAGGTAATAGTAATATTTCTAACTTTCTCACTACAATGACAAAAATGAAGTGGGAAACAGAGGTGGCCACTGTTATAAGGAGTCAAATCATAGAATGTTCTTATTATCATATATATGATTTTAACTTATATTATGTTGTGAAATTTGCAAGATTATTCCTGTAGTTCTCTCCCTAGGAGCTGTTCTGTTTACACAGAAAAAAATACTACTAATAATAAGACCATAATTTGTTTGACTGTCATATATATTTTAACTGATTTTGATATGTGCGGGCATGGAAATATGTGAGTGTGTCCTGGAGAGCAGGTATTATGCAGAAACAATTGCTTGATGGAGCCTTTTCAATTATTTTTTACAAGCAGCTTTCTAATAGACGAGATAGCCACATTTATATGTGTATTCCATCCATACACTCCCCATCTATGCTCATATCAGTTTGTGTATAAAGTAGTGCGTAATCACCGCCTCAAGAATTGATTCTGATTGATAATGTATCTCAAGTCAGACTTGTCTTCTGTGATTAGCTTCTGTTTTTTTGTGGAATAAGCTCACGTCAATAATTTAGCATTGTTCCGTGATTCGATTCTGTGTTTTGTGGAAAAAGTCAATCTTTTGTGGGTTACAATAGACTTGGAAAACAAAAGATGCAGCTGTCTGCTGTGCTAGGGGGGACTACCTCATTTTTTTTTCTCGCCTGATACTTGCTAATTCTAGCCTTATTCAGAGAAGTCTTCGGTCTCTCTGTTCTGTTTGAAATGGAAAAAGATTTCAGTACACATTTTGTTTTTTTGATATATTAAAACTAAGAATTTCATTAGCACATGATAGCTTTTGTGTTCCCTCTATTGAAGAAAATCAATGGATAGATAAAGAAGAACATAAGGTCCAACTGACAGACCCACCAGCCTGATGGTGAACTAAGGCTAAGCGATTCGATGTCCGTCCAGTTTTGATAAAATGGGAGGTAAATTTGAATTTTTTTTAACGTTATCATCAGGAAGGATGCAGTACAGACAACAACAATGCACCACCGGTAGCACAAGGTCCCCGAGAAAAGAGGCTAAAATTATCTGAAGATGCCATGCCTTCTTATAACCCTAGAAGGGATGGGCCACCATGTCAGCCTCCTTTAGAAAACAGGACTCCTGTAGAAAAGAAGCCTTTGTTTGAACAGAGCGTACCAGCCGCTACTAATAAGCCTAAAAAACCGGTACCAACCCTACCCCGAGCTCCGGGGTCATCTAGCAAGTCAAGGGGGGCAGAAACTACTAACAAGTCAAAGGGGGAAGATCTCGCAGTTGCCTTGCCATGTACAGGAGGGAGATCTGTTGTGAGATGTAGCGGAGGCACTTCCTGTCAGAGTAAGAGTTTAATTTCTCTAAGGGAACCCAAGACAGAGCCTAAGCCTGAGCAACCAGGCTTTGGGCACCTTGCAGTGGTGCACCAGTCTTATGTGCTAGACTCACCAACAAATAGTAAGTACTATTGTTTTATCTTTTAGGCCACTCTAGATTGTCATAAATTATTACCTATTGTTGTTTTTCTAAAGTAAATGTTGCTTCTTGTTGTTAAGCAATACAATTACATATCTTCCTAAATTGAAATAAATCAGAGAAAACAGGTTGTTACTGATCATTTGATAAAGAACTTGTACATTATCATTAATACAAGGATCATAAGCGTGTACATCAATGATGTTTCGTGCTACGTTATGTAACATAACATCTGTAATTTTCTAGGCCATCCAAATTTTCACGGAAGCTGCAAGGGAAAGACCAAAGGGAAGGAAAAAAAATCCCCAAAACCAGAAGATCAAGGTTTATCAACGAATCTGGAGATAGCTGCTACAGGTGAAGTTAATCTATCCTTCATATGCCAGAATGAACTTCTATGTGACCCCAAGTTCCAACTACCCAGTATTGAGGCTGTATGTCAAGATGTGGAGGAGAGATGTTTAGCATCTTGTAAACTCCTTGATCCAACCTTCTCTCTCCTAAATGTTTTCAAAGAAATGTGCCATAGATTCTCAGAGCTTGGTTACACATCCCAGCAACAGAGAAGGAATGGTAACATTAATATCGCCCCTGCACCAGGTGCACAGCACCTTTTTGATGGACTTTCAGGTAGTTCGCCAACTCCCAGACCACATTATCTTGACGACATAAGTAGGGGTGAAGAACTGGTGCAAATCTCCATTGCAAGTGATGTAGGCAGTCATGAGGAGTACCCGTTTCAATTTCACTACATTGCAAGAAACATACCATACCAGAATGCTTACATAAGCATCTCCCTTGCCAGAATAGGTGATGACAGCTGTTGTTCTGACTGTTATGATGATTGCCTCCAAAAACCTTTTGCGTGTGCATGTGCAAGTGAGACGGCAGGTGTTTTTGCGTACACCAAGGAGGGGCTGTTACGGGCTGAGTTCTTGGATGCGTGCATGACAATGTTGAGGGAACCAAAGTTAAGTGATAACATTTATTGTAAGGAGGCTTGTCCTTTGGAGAGGGTTAAGAATGATAAGCAACCTGAGAAGTGTAAGGGGCACTTAATGCGGAAGTTTATCAAGGAGTGCTGGGCTAAATGTGGGTGCAAGAGGCAGTGCGGCAATCGGATCGTGCAAAGAGGAATTACATGCAGCCTTCAGGTTCTATTTCCCAATTATTGTCAAAATTTAATTGTTGCTAGTGTAGTCTACTTGAAAAGATCATTGGAGAAACATCCAAAACAGCAGATTCTATACCTAAGGAAATTATATAAATCAAAGAGAAAATATAATTTTTGATTTAAAAAACCTTCTGTATTGTGTATACAAATGTTTGAAATATGATATCAAGTTAAGTCTGCTATCTAACGGTGCAATCCCCTGTCTTTAGTTTCTGTTTTTGTAAGAATTTGTTAGCCATCTTAAAATGCTGATAATAAGAGATGCTAGGTAGAGTCGCTCAATGCTGACAGAAAATAATTCCCCTTAACTTGTATATGCCTTCTCCGTTTATAGGTTTTTAAGACAGGGGAGCAGAAAGGCTGGGGCCTTAGAACAATGGAAGACCTGCCAAAAGGAAAGTTTGTGTGCGAGTATGTAGGTGAAATACTCACAAACATTGAGTTGTATGACCGCCAGATGGGCTCCAGAGGCAATGCACGCCACACCTACCCGGTTTTACTTGATGCTGACTGGAGCACAGAAGGGGTTTTGAAAGATGAAGAGGCACTATGTCTTGATGCCACATACTATGGTAACGTTGCAAGGTTTATCAACCACAGGTAATGTTTGCTTATGTAGGAAAGTTGCTTTATTTCGTATGTTACAATTTTAGTTTTTTTTTTTTTAAATTTTGTTTCCTTTTTCATGCAAGGTGCTTTGATGGGAATTTGATTGGGATACCAGTAGAAATCGAGACACCTGACCATCATTACTACCATGTATGTGAAGAAGTGATGAACCTAAGTGCTGAGTTCCTTGACTTGATGATATTTAGTTTGGAATTCATTGCCTCACAACTGAGCAGGCAAGCCACTCGAAAACTATTCATTAAGGCTAATTGTTCATGTGTTTGCTTTTTTCTCAGCTGGCTTTTTTCACAACTCGGGATGTGTCAGCAATGGAAGAACTGACATGGGTATGCAACTTTGTTTTTCATATAATTATTAAAACCAATGTATGCAACTTGTAATAGTTCTGGAGTTTTGTTTAGTTTCTACCAACAATAAATGTTATTTGCCTTCAGGATTATGGCATAGAATTTGATGATGACAAACACCCGATTAAGGCCTTCCCTTGCAAATGTGGAAGTAGATATTGTCGCGACCGCAAAAGACTTACAAGTAAGAATATGCTGCCATTAGTATCTTTTTACTTTACAAACTGTTGTTGGTGAAGTAGGCGAACCAACCTGCCACAGTGTATGTTAATGCACTAAGAAACTTTTAAAAGTCACCCTTGCATTATAAGGTAACTGCAAAAGAGCCCCCTTTCTCTTGATAATCACAAAAGGCCCATTTTCTATAGGACAAATTTGAAAAAAATGTCCTTTCCATTACCCAGGTCATAATCCCATTGGTGTTAGAAATTACTAATAGTATTACGTCTGTAATAATCATTGATATGCACGGTTCAACATTTTATGGGGGGCACTGTTGTCATTTTCCATGATTAATAAAAAGTGAAAATAAACGTAATGGTCTTTGTGATTATTGGGAACTGTCTGTAAATGTTGTAATAGATATGAAGACTTAACTATTATAAGACACTTTTTTCTCAATTGTAACGGAACCGGCATGGAAACTGACACTTGAATCCTTGTAAAGTAAGAAGATCGCATTCAATGGATGCGGTAGTATTATTGGTTCGCAAACATTAGTTCGCAAACAATGTTTGCGATGCGGTACTATTATTGGTTTGCAAACGATGTTTGCGATCCTCTGTAAACACTGTTGTGATGCCCTTGGAATTATACAAAAAGATTATCAGCCAATGGCTGCGGTATCTCAAAATTTGAGCTTTTAGATTTCTGATTTATTTTATATTGCTTGTTATTTTGACGCTACTAAAAAGAAAAAAGGAATCTGATTATGAGCATGGGGGTCCTAGAACTTCATAATTCTTTCCTTTTGTTAAGTGCACCTCAGACTATTGGGATCTCCTTTTCTTATTGTACTTTTTTTTTTTTTCCTTCTCTCTTGTAGTAATATTGATATGTTTTCTTGCAGAAGCTAGGTCGAGAAAGCTACTTTAGGGCTGAAGATTTATGAATTGCAGATAATTATGAAATTGTTCTGTGTACTTCTTTTGAATATATATATTTTTTTTTATGGCTGAAGGGCATTAACCAACCCCACAGCGATTCTTTTGGGTAGCTGAATGCTATCTTGCAAATTTTGCTGTATTGATTAGATAGGTTAACATAGTAATTATATTTTGATGAAAGTTTTATTGTTGGAAAGTTATAATGCGGTCCGAAATAAATTGGTGAATTGGCTAGTGTGTTCTCTTTTCAAATGGCACTTCCTGACTTCCTGTTAGGAATGTAGATGGACGTATCAACTTAATTCGCTAGTTCGTTTGAAGGCAAAAACATAGCTTGACATATTACTCAGATAATAACAAAAACATAGCTTGATATATGATCAACTAATATTGAAATAGGATATCAATTGTGTTTCCGTTGTCCCCCCAACTCCAAAGTTTGATTTATAGGACAGTCCATTTGTCAGTGGGAGGGAGGACAGCACGAGCCCCTAAAGTGTGTAATATATCACCAAAAGAACAAAAAATGATCAAGAAGTAAACGGTGGATATCTGTAACCCTCCCCTGCATAGCTAAATCCTGCTACTTCTTGCAAACCTCGGTCTTTAAACCCGAGTTGACGGGATCCGTATCCTCCCAGGTACCTGACTCAACACAATTGAAACGGACGGCCTAGATTTATTCTAGGCCGGTGCTTGCTCGGGATGGCGCAGAGGGACAGTATTATTTGTGCTTTGAGATTCGTGTCAAGTTAAAAAGAATAATTTTAGGCCGTCCAATTCAATTGTACTCAGTCCGGTAACCTGAGGGGATGTGAATTCCAGTTTTTGACGGTACTCTCAAGGCACTCAACAATATATTGTTGATTACTCTTACAAACTATCCTATATATATTTGAAGGTGAGACTTATATGCAGGACGGAATTAAAAATTTAATTGAGAAGGTTGAAACGTAAAATATTTTAAAATTTTTAATTAAGAAAATTAAAACGTATAATACATGACATATTAAGATAAAATTTAAATTCAAATCTTCACAACTACAAAATAAATCTAACCACTCTCACACACAAAATAAAACTCTTACCACTAAACTACAATTACGACATAACATTTTATAAATTTTAAATTTTAAAATTATAAGTGTGGCTAAGAATATATTATTTCTTCTTTCTATCCTTCTTGTGTACATTCTTGTCCTTGATGTCAAGTCTATTTATTAATGGAGTTAAAGAGTTGTTTTGCCTAATACAAAATTGAAATAAATTATACCGACCACATATAGAAATCAAGGGGTTATGTGCCTATAGTTCTGCCAAAACCATCCATTTGAGACGAGTGCAAAGTGAACCACTAAGAACATCATACCAACCAAATACTTATCACTTATCAGTTTATCAGTCCCAACTAGAGGTGCTACTTTTATCCGATTACCCGGATCCGATCCGGAACCGAACCGGAACCGAACCGGATCCGACCTGGAACCGACCCGGATCCGGTTAATTTGGGTAGGGTATGGTTTAAAAAATATAACCGGTTAAATTATGGGTACGGTTACAAAATTAATACTTAAATATCCGATCCGGATCCGAACCGGAACCGATATTATAATGGATAGGATATGGGTTTGAATTAGTTATCCGACCCATAACCGAATCCGACCCGATACCCATATAAATACCCGATAAAACATATATTAATAACTATGAAAATACAATTTTACATATAATCAAATTAACAAATGTCATGCCAGTAATCACATTTTGCATATTAATTTTTTAATAAAATTTATTGCTCTGAATATATCTTTCAATATTTGTCTTATATATCCTCTGCATAATCATGAAAATTTATTGCTCTGAATATATCTTTCAATATCTACCTTATATATCCTCTGCATAATCATGAAAATTTATTGCTCTGAATATATCTTTCAATATTTGCCTTATATATCCTCTGCATAATCATGAAAATTTATTGCTCTCATTGATATGTCTTTGCAATAAATCTCATTGAAATCAATTATCTGTCATAAATTTAATTCTCTATTAAAAAATTAGTATTAATATTCCATTCATGGATTTTTTGAATCATAGAAAAGAAAATCACCATCTCTAATATTTTACTTTCTCAAATTCTTGAGAGTTGTGACATATACTCGCTTCGGATCCGGAACCGCCCATATCCGGACCGGACCGGATAATACACAAACAAGTTATGGGTACCTATCTACGCGAATCTAAAAGACTGGACCCGAAATATCTACGGGTAGATAGGTATCCGGATCCGAATCCGACTCGATTTGAAACTAATAAGTTTATCGATCGAAATTTGGATCAGAATATTTTTAGAGTACAAGTCCAAATATAATAGTATCTGGACCTACCCGACCAGATAGCACCTCTAGTCCCAACTTATCAAAGTCTCCGTTGCTTGGTAAAATTACATAGGTAAGGTAACCTTTTATTTCTCATAAAATGAAAGCTAATAATGGGATTTTTTTATTGGTAGTAATTATCAGAAAATAAGAAAGAGAAACAGTAAGAGTACAGCAATATTTATATTGGTAGTAAGATCGGTAGGAATCTTACCGATCGAAAAAATTAAAAAGTTTCGAACGGTATGACTCTCACCGATCGAATCCTTTTGTTATTTTTTTAATTATCAGAAAAGTTTCGAACGTTGTCTTGCTTCCCTTCTTTGTCTGTTCTTTTCTTTTTTTAATCATATGTAGTGTATGATTTTGATTGGTTTATATAATATATAGTGTTATAATAATAGTCTTGCTTCCCTGTCTTTTCTTTTCTTTTTTTAATCATATGTAGTGTATGATTTTGATTGGTTTATATAATATGTGTTATAACAATATTAATAACAAAATAACAAAAGGTTTACGATCGGTGAGAGTTATACCGTTCGAAACTTTTTGATATTTAAGATCGGTGAGATTCGTACCGTTCGAAACTTTTTGATTTTTTCGATCGGTAAGATTCCTACCGATCTTACTAGCAATATAAATATTGCTGTACTCTTACTGTTTCTCTTTCTTATTTTCTGATAATTACTACCAATAAAAAAATCCCGCTAATATATCTTCTTGTATTCTTCTTTCCGCTTGTTAGCTATGTATTCGAAGAGGCTGCCATCGAAGCATCGTCTGACTGCCTCTTTGGACAGATATCCTTCTTCATCCCTAGCCAGCACATACAATACAAACCACTCGCTCTTGGAAGCAATCCTACATTCAATTTTAACATCCTTAGCAATAACCCAAGTCTCAAAGGGAGAGAGCTTAATAAATTTTGATCAATTATACAATATAATACCATCCAAACGGGTCAAATGTGCATCGATTTCCCTCAGTCATGTCCCAAAGCTCCCTCAGAGAAAGCTTGTCTGGAAATGTGCGTGCGTACTTGCTGAACATGTTCTCAAGCTGAACCGGCATGTACCTTACATGGAAGTAGCATCTGATAACTAAATGTACTTGAAACAAAAGGTTATGGACATAGAGAAAAGAAAATTTTGAATTATACCTTCCTTCAGTATCATAAGTTCCAGAGTCACTAGCATGTTTAGCTTTGTGAATGTTGTGGATATATATTGGAAGAAAAGGTGATGGTATCCAGCTCTGCAATTTTTAAATGTGATACCATCAGTATAGGAGATTTGGTTTTAATTACAAAATTAAAAATACTGGAAAAAAGATTACACACCGGTAGAGTTGCGTAGCTCATAACCCCATTAATTGCTATCGCCATAATGAAAGATACGATCACATTGAACCCTAGAGCCCGGAATCCTAATAAACGTGCTTCACTATTAGTACTTGATAATCAGACCAAATGCATGTTATCCTTATTAAATTAAATAGCAACTTAGTATTTCTTTTTGATGAATTTGTAATCAGGACTATTTTACAAATTATGGAGCCCTAGACTTGTGGCCATTATGATGCCGCTAATTGCAATTAATTGTGTCTATGATCAATTACCTCCATATGTTTCCCAAGGGTATATGATGCCGTTATCGTCTAGGTCAAAAAATGCCACATGTTGCTGCATTACACTTAGCTGGTAATGTCTGTGATCTGTGGTACCTTCTGGATGCTGCACATCAGGTGCTGCCAGAGCTCTTGCCACATCTTAAGAAAAGAAAGGAGAAAATTACAGATTTCTTCAACTTGAGGTTCAGTTCAAACATGCATTTATTTGAAAAGGAACCCACTATGCTACACCAAACGAGTATGGTTCAAATGCCTCATGTTTTTCATGCTCTCAATTGTCCTCAATTGTGATCCGTGCCTCATGTCTTTCATGCCTAATTCATCATCGTGCCTCACATGTTTGAACATGTTTTCATAGTCAAACAGTCAATCAGAATCACTCAACATGATTATTATATTAAAATATTGTGCATGGGACAAAATTTTATATTTTATTTGGAATTTTTTTGGTTCTGATAGGTACAAAATCACTGTTTTTGAATGGTCCAGAATATTTTGAAAAGAGTGATTTTGTACCTATCTAAAAAAACAGTAAATTTAAAAAAAACAATATATAAAATTTGGTGTCCAAACACATTTTACACATTTTAATATGAAGATTATATTGAGTAGTTTGAATCGACTATTCGGACTTTGAAAACAGAGATAAGGATGTGAGATATGATTTAGGCATGAAAGACATGAGGCATTTGAACAGTACTCACTCCAAACAAAGTCCAACAAAAAAAAGAGCCAACTTTATACAGGTTTTAATGAGCTATTGTCAAGCAACATTGAGTGACCTTTTTAATTTTTAAAAGGGTACTAATTGCAGCTGGCCTAAAGGTAAAACTGAGAATTAAAAAAAAAAAAACTTACAAGGCTTGGGCAGGTGCCTTTCAAGGTCATCTCGTACCGGTCTCACAATTGTAACCGGCGCCTGAAGCGCCACAGGAGACATGCTATCCCTTTCAGTCGTTTCTTCCTTTCTTTCAGCCATCTCTCTCTCACACACACTAACCTAAATTTGCCTCTGCTGTTTTCCGATTAAAATAGAGTGGAAACTAGATAAAATAAACAAGTGCAAGGTCAGATAAGACCGTGGTGAGCTAAAAAAAGGATAAATTACGTGGTTGCTGTGCAGGTGTGCACGGCAGATGTGGGCCCATCCTTGTTGGCACGTGGCATCTAGTCTGTTTCTCTGCTTGCTTCGTGTCGGTTTGTTCTGGCTCTTTATTTCTCTCAGTTGGGTCGTCTTCTGTTTTTGGGCTTTGGTTTTTGGGATCGATGTTTAAATATTGGCCCAAGTACTTAAACCAGTACGTTATATCTTAGCCCAAACATAATTTAGGAATTTTTTTTTTTGAGTAAGAAAATTTAGGAAAAATTGAGGCACATATAAATATTAATGAGAATTAATATTTTATTAGAATTAACTTGTTCAATATTTTTACACATGATCATATTTTTCATGATTATATGTTAAATGTAATTAGCTTTGTGTTAAACTAAATTACTTAAGTATTTAAAAATACAACATATCTATTAAAATAAATTTAAACTGAATACGTTCAGAAATAGATGCAAATGAATGCTCAAGAGGTGAATTTAATTTTATGCATGATTTTTTTTTTCAAGTTAATCAAAATAGATAAAGTGGTTATTTACTGTTTACCTTTTTATCAAATTATTTAAAATTATCAACATTATGAATCTAATGATCCATGACTTATTATGAAACAACATCAAGATTGCACCGGTATGGACGCTAATTAATCTATATATCGAACAATGTACCCATAAACTTATTTTAAAGATATTATAAACGTTGTCAAATAATTTCATTGCTATGTACCCATAAACTTATTTTAAAGATTTAACATCTGTAATAACCAACATAAAATAGAAAATTAAAATTGTAGATATGTTTTTGACATTGACTACATATACTAAAATTTGTAGTTGTAAATTAAGGGGGCGGTTATGCAAATTCAACTAATGTAAACTTTTTTCCACTAAAGATCGGAGGTTATATTTGCATAAAATTTATAAAGTGGTTGTTCAATATGGTGTACCAAATTTGTTGTTATTTAAATTGGTTCTAACTTCAATAATCAATGTAATAATTCAGGGCTAGATGGAGAGTTCAAACATTTAGCTTAAAGTAAATGATACGAATTAAACTAAACATTGATTGAAGTGACTCCAAAATATTAAGTCATCCACATAATTGACTGCCGTTTTTCTTACATGAAAATAATGAATTCAGAGTGAGAATTTAAAGATTGAACATATGGCAAAACACATAAGTTGAAGATATATGTCATTTTTCCGGCCTCAAGAAGAAGAAGGTGCCCAGAAATTTACGCCTCAATCAGACTCATTGCTGGTGGGTAGCGAGCGACACCTCCAAATTGTTGAAGCATGTACTTATTATAAACCACCTTCAAATTACTACCTGGCGCCGTCCAATGAGCTTTTACCAGTACTCGTGCACATTCTCTACACATACAAAACAAACG
Organism: Carex littledalei; assembly: GCA_011114355.1. Lineage (NCBI taxonomy): Eukaryota > Viridiplantae > Streptophyta > Magnoliopsida > Poales > Cyperaceae > Carex > Carex littledalei. The sequence goes on along the minus strand of CM022103.1, from coordinate 2,453,983 downwards.
AATAAATACTACGTACACCAAAAAATAGAAGTAGTTTGTAAAAAAGAAATAAACTTGGTGGAAATGTAATGGCACACTTACAATAGCTGGGGCTCAGAGAAGGAGGTGTGGCGCTCAAGGGCATTTGTCCAGAGACGGGACTTCCCTAGAGTGCAACAAGCTGTGTACACAGCTGAGGCCGCCACAATGGAGGGGCAGTACTTGATCAGGTCATATTGCATCAACCCTAACTCGGCAAGGAAGTAGATCATGTGCTCCAACTGTCAAATTTAAACAAGATTTTTAGAATCCAAATTATTAAGTACCCCTCAAAACAAAAACTATATATTAAGAGATTGTTGGCATGCAATACCTCCTGGTCAGCTTTGGCTACCTTCACGAACCGGACCAAGAACATGTAGGCTGTTGGTACGGTTAGGTACCACTCGAGCTTGTTTAGGATCGTCTTTTCCATCCCCAGAATCTCCTCTCTTGTGTACTTATTGAAGGCAATATCCATGAGATCATTCACCTGCACGAACACAATGCCGTACGTAGTTTAGTTTAAAATTGGCAAATTAGCCCAGCAATAATTTTGAGAATCAGAAAGGGCATATATCGTTGCATACCCGAGGAGCCCGGAGTTCTTCGTATTTGCAAGCAATTAACAATGAACACATGCCAACGAGTTGGAGTCTTTTTACTCCATCTAGAGAGAGATACCGGTCGATTATGTAGATTGTCAGATATAAAGTCTCTGGTAGCAAATTATATCTAAAGTGCACATCTGTTATCCAATCAACCAGAATCGCTCTCATTTTTGGGTTGATGTGTGGCTGCTTATCCATGTAATCAGTGGGCCTACCGACATGCTGTTTGAACAAATAAGCAAAAGAACTGAAGTTTACTAACTTGTTAGAAGGTACTGTACTGGTAAATTTTATAAATTTAAAAAGATAATACCTGTTGTTGCTTGTAAAAAGTATACAAGTCCTGAACATACTCCACGACAGCTAGGTGATTAAATACATCTGGTAAATCTATTTCGTCAATTTCTGGATTCGATTTCTCACTGAAGCCGCAGGCTACCTGAATAAACACAATAAACTCTGTCATTACATATCTTTATTTACATATGAACTGAAACAAATGTGAGGAATGGTAATTGAAAAGCACCTTGGCCTTAAAACAGAAATAGACATTTGTTTGGTCCCGTCGTCAAAACGAGAGTCCAAATTAATATTTTCATTTTTTTCGGGGACCAGCTTAACCGGCTTCTTCGTGGCAGGTTTCAGTGCAAGCATCCGCAGTGCTTCTTGTTTGTCAGATGGAAACATCACTGGCAGCTGAAGAAATATTAAATAAACAATGTTAAGTAGGTTACATTGTTTATTTTGTGCTTGGGTTTATTCTGGTTAGGCTTAACAAAGTTTGAGATCAGGCTAATTAATCTAACTCTACAAATTACAAAAACAAAAAAAAAATTAAATCTGACATAGAACAGATAAGTTAGTTACATTGTTGGAAGCATCTATGGTTTGAATTTCCGTCGTACTTGTGGAAGTTTTTGCACCATATCTCCTGCTTGAAACCGAACAGGAGAAAACAATAAAAAATAAAAAAATATTTATTTTCAATGAAATTTGAAGGAGCAAAATGATCTCAGGGCGCGAGTAAACTAACCTTGTTATGGGGGATTTGACGTTTTCAATGTTGTTTAAGGCAATATGGCTTATGACTTCTCTAGCATTAGGAGCCATCTGTTTCTTCACAGCACACCCTAAAATTTGAAAAAAAAAAAAATGTGGTTATACAAAAACTGTTGCTGGTTTCCTTTTTTGTTTGACAAACAATACTGAGTTCTTCTTTTTCCTTTTTATGTATTTCTTTTGTAAATAAAAGAAAAGGCGGTGCCATGTACCACTTTTTCATAAAAAAGAAAAGAGGATTTAGGGCCAAATCGAATAATAGATCAAGGAACCTATATTTGTAGGTCAAAATTAATTATTTAAAAATCCACAAAACCAAAGAAAAGAGGAAGACAATCCTAAGCTCAGCCAATGAATGGAAGAAATAAATAAAAAAGTAGTAATTTCAGAAGAGGAAAAAACGAATATTTTGGAGAGAAATGATAGATATCCTCTCTGCTGTTGCAAGAGCATACTTTGATTCATGGTTGCCTTGGAATCCATTTCCTTATCGTTTCTCTTCGATAAGCCTATGAACATTGAAGGAAAAATGTCTGGAAGCATCCGAAGCCGCAGCTTCTCCTCCCCTTGTCTCTCTAAATTCGCATCCATTATTGGATTACAAGAGAAAAAGAAATGGAGGTCTTGATTTTTTTTCTCTCGCCTTTCTCTCTTTAGTTCTCTCCCAAAACCTCTGAAAGAAATGTCCTCTCCTAAAATATTTCTCTCCCTGTGAATGGAATGTTGGAATATATAGAAGGGGTTTAGCGGAGCCTTCAACGGTCTACTCGATTGAAAATTTCAACGGTCTAGAATTCGGAGGCATCGATCGGACGGTTGATATTGGCTCGAGCAAAGGCGGAAAGGCGGTGGACTACCATAAACTTATGTATGTTCGTTAAATTTAGCGGTTTTAATTAGTGGAGCTCTCAACTGTCTACACTCTACTCGATTGGAAATCGCAACGGTCTATAATCCGGATGCATTGATCGGACGGCTGGTATTGGTTGGAGCGGAGGCGGAAAGGCTTATAAACTTGTGTATATTCGTTAAATTAGCTGTTTAGTAGTGTTTAGCTGGGCAAAATTGATCAAACTTGTAACTCGCTCTGTCGCTCATAACTAGCTCATTAACAGCTCGCTTTAACTCGTTCATTTGTAACTCGAGTTAGTTCCAATTCGAGTTGGCTGACTCGTTTAATAAATGAGTTGAGTTTGAGCTTACCCCAACTCGCTCATTTATAACTCCAGTTATATAGCATTGGTCACAATAAATTTCAAAAATTATTTTTGTAAAGCTACTGTATGAAAAATTGCTGGTGCTTATGTACTATTGCTGTATGAAAAATTGCTGGATACTGATAAATTCTTTTACTAGTAGTATATAATTAACTGGTTAAACGAGTTGTGAACCAACTCGAGTTGATAGCGAGCTGAGTTCGAGTTGTCTCTACAACTCGTTATTACCATCCAAACTCGAGTTGACTCGCTCATTTATTTAATGAGCTAAGTTCGAGTTGGAGGTAACTCGCTCAAACTCGGCTCATTTACAGCCCTACTGTTTAGCGAAGCCTGCATTACATTCTTCGAATTCGTATCCTCTGCATTAACTCAAAAAGAGAAATTTTTTGAGTTAATGAATCTCAACCGTCTGATTTGTTTTAAAATTCGTGCATATTAGATCCGCATTAATATTGAAAGACCTCTTATGTTATCGGTAGAGACCGGATTAGCTTCATTTAAAATCAGACGGTTAAGATTCATTAACTCAAAAAATTTCCTTGTGAGTTAATGCAGAGAGGATACGCGTTCACATTCTTTTGGCCCTTTATATATAAATAAAATTGTTCACTTTTTTTATAAATAAATAGGGGTCTTTTTAAATAAAAAAGGACTAATTTAAAATTAAAATAAGGCTGGAAATACATGATAAATAAAAAGGACTAATTTAACAAAGACACGTATTTAGTATTTACACAATAAAAGAAAAAAATGAAATATTAAAAGGTCGTATACAAACTGGTTACAATACACACAAAGGGCAAACAAAACCACGCCCTTCATATATAAATAAAATTTAGTTTAAAGAAGATAAACAGAAAAATCTGTATCTAACCTCAAAACAAATAGAAATAAACAATTACATATCTCAACATATTATACATCAATTACAGTTAGCTTAACTTATTGCAACTGAAACCTGATCTTCTGGGCCCACAAGAGCCACCTGAAATAGGTAACAAAACTGAAGTTAATTTAATAGGGCAATATTTCATCTAAAACTGCGACGATGTCAAGACATACTGTATGCCATTGCTAAACAAAGTATGTCAAGAAAACAAACGAAAAATGGATTAATTAATTAATTGGGTATTAATAATCTCTAGAGTTCAGCCACTCATTTTTAAGAAAATATTTAAGATATCTCTTCTTTTGTTATAAACATATGATAAACATATATACTTGGCCAGTGGCCACACTGCAAAAAAACTAAACAGTTGCGATAATAAAAAAAAGTAAGAAATACATTAGAATGCAACAATTTTAATTTACATTACAGTCAGAAGCAAATCTCCGAGCAAGAATGAGTGCAGCATTTCTCTCTCTCTCTCTGATTGAAAAGCTAGTTAAGTTTAATTTCGTAATCGATATGGTCATTGATAAATGGCAAATAATATTTAAAATCAGTCATTTATACTGTTAGTTTTTTAAATTAGTCAACAGATCACCAATTTTTATGAAATTGAGGCTATTGACACATAAATTATACTCTTTTATATTTGTATGTTTGATCTTTTTTAAATTTTAAATTACCAACAATCAAAATAGTTAAATTGATATTATTTTTCACAATTAAAACTTTCTATATTTTTTAATTTTTATTCTTTGATTTTTATTTCTTGATTTTTCTAATTAAATAATCGAAAACTTTATATACATATACATCCTTAATTTAAATTTCATAGCATTCACAATTAGAGTATTCTCACTTAATAGTATCACTAATTATGGTGTAAAAATTAATAGAATTTTAACATCATATTTTAATTCCTTTTCAATATTTTAACTTTGAAACTTTTACGATTGCTCTCTAGATTTGTTTGGGCTTTTGATTTCAAATCCACTAATGCAGATTGAAATACTTGATAAAGATCAGAAAATAATTAGAAAAAAAAATACAATTTTTGAAAATTTTCAAGAAAAAAAATCACAAAACTATTGGAACCTGATTTTTTTTATCCATACAATTACTTTCCCATAATTTTGACAAGTTGTCTGCTATTATTTGTACACTTTTTTTTCATTTTTTTAAAAAATAAGTTAGACAGTATTAGAAAAAATAAGTATGCCGAACGGGTGACCCGACACATCTAATACATCACAACCGCACATACCATACTTTAGACTTTCCGAATAAAATTGATATATTTTGACACTACACGTATATTATCTATATGGGCACGAGTACGACTTGTTTTTTATTTTATCTTTATATTAAAAAAAATAGAAAGGTTAAATATAAAACTATAAAAAGAATAAAGTTTAGCATATATATATTAAGGACCACTAAGTCTTTATTATAGCACTAATATATAGAGAAGCTCCATAATTATAGACCAAGCAAACACAAACCACAACATGCACCAGTAATATTTTATTAGTCAAACACAACTACCTTAATAAATTTAACCCATTTTATCATTATATTCAGTAAATTGCCTCTGAGCTAGGTACTCAAAGAGGCTACCATCAAAGCAGGTTCTCATGGCCTCTCTTGGAAGGAATCCATCTCTATCTCTAGCAACCCAGTATAGTAGTATCCATTCTCCAATGCTTGCAATCCTACAAGATTTTCATCATATACAAATATCATTATGTAAATTTAGCATTGTCACATTAGTTTATCAATTGAACCTGATACTGGTATGGTACCAAAATTGGAATTTCAAGTTTGATATATTACCGTCCGAAGAAGTCATAGGTCTCCCGATTGCCATTTGTCATTTGCAGAATTTCCCAGAAGCTGAGCTTATCTGGCACAGTGCGTGCGTACTTGCTGAAGATGTTCTCAAAATTAACTGGCAGATACCTGAAATTCAAACTCTGATGAGATCATAATTGGTGAAATAAACAAGAGAAACAGACATATCTTGATGTACTACATTACCTTCCCTCCGTGTCGTAAGTATTAGTGTCACTTCCATGCTTGGCCCTATGGATGTTACGGATGTATATTGGGAAAAATGGAGATGGTATCCAACCCTGTTAAAAAAATTTATAAATAGATCCCATTAGAGATTTAACAATAACAAGAAGATAATATAAATGTAGATCCAACTATTAACCAAGCTGATATACTGGACAGCTCCAGCCAAAGGGATCAACTTGAGTGATTAACTGAATGGTGTATTGGCAATAAGATACTCTGATCAAGCAACAATCAACCATAGTGCTTAACTCAAATTAATTGTAGAGTTCAATAAGATGCCTAGTTTAGTCAAGTTTTCGCCTATTTATGTATCTGTAAAAGCAACGTTTGAGATATAAAAAAAACAGAATACAATTTACATCAAAATAGCTTCTTCTTAGATTTATCTTTACAACTAATTTACTCCCGTGATGATTGGCATGCTTTGTTTTCTGAATTTTTACTCAGAATTTGCATTCTGATGTACTCAAACCATTAATTATTACCTGTATATACGACTATCAGTGGCTTAATCAAACTGTATTTTCTGTTGTTTGTATTGGAAAGATTGAGAAGACTTAAATTTATCGAAAAAGTAGCATGTTTTTCATAATTCAATTGAGATATATAACATACTGGAAGCGTGGGATAGCTTAGAGCTCCATTGATGAATACAGCCAGGAGGAGAGACAGTAAAGGGTTCAAACCAATCAGCCGCATTCCTGTCATGGCACATATATACTATTTGCATCAGCAAATAACAAAGGATTTTTTTTTTATTGTGAGTATTTAATGATTATTCCAAATTGTCATAAGAAATAATCTCAAGCTAGGAAAAATGAGGAGGGTTGTGATAGTCGTAGGAGCCAACGTAAAATACAGCTTCTTTATGGAAATGAATTTCGGTTTGTTTTCATTTCTATCCTACCCCAACTTATTTGGGACTGAAGTCTTTGTTGTTGTTGTAGTTGTTTGTACATGGTAGAAGTTGTAAACATAGCAAATTAAGAACAGCCCATAAAATTGAATTTACCGCCATAAGTTTCCCTGGGGTAAATAATGCCATTGTTGTCGAGATCAAAGAAGGCAACATGCTGCTGAAGCACACTCATTCCATTGTTATGATGCCCCTCTGTTCCATGTGGATGATATATATCTGGAGCAACCAGAGCCCTTGCAAGATCTGAAAAGAGCAAATTAAAAATGAACAAATATAACAGAATAAGTTAAGATATAGAGTAAAATTATTTCATATAAATCTGAAAATTTCGTTTCAAGTGTAAATTTAAGATGCCAATTTTTAATTTAATTAGTTCATAATTATTTCCATTTGGAACTTTATTGCAACAGAGAAAGCTTAGCTTCCAACAACAACAAAAATAGGTTGTTTCATCCTCTTCTCTATTTACTTCCATTTATTGCTTTGTTTAATTAGTTCATAATTAATTAATTTCCTATTTTTCAGATTTCCATTCCCTCACAAATTGTCCTTGTTTAAATCCCCAATTCCGCTGTTGAGTGAAGATTTACTTGTAAATCGTACTAAATTTGGAATATTTATATTTTCTTTTTTTACTTTGTAAAAATTTCATCTTTGGAAAATAAAAATTGAAGGTTGTAGATCAACCTGGATATCTTGAGTTGCAAAAAGGATTCAGCCAAATTACTTTTTAAGTTTGTACAATCGATCAAAAAAGAGAGAAACTCACAAGGCTTAGGAATGTACTTCTCTAAATCGGTACGAACTGGCCTGGCGGCAGTCACCGGCGCCTTCTCTGCTACAGGGGAAAGGTCTTCCTGGTCACTTGCCATGATTACTTCTTATCAATGTCAATTGTATCCTCTCTCTCTCTCTCTTTACCTTGTGCCGGATGAAAAAATAAACCTTGGTTATATAGAGGAGTTGCTAAAAAGGGAAACGCCAGCAGATTCACCAAAAATATGGATAAAAGACGAAAGGGTTTAGGAAAGATTGAGTGAGAGAGTAGTAGGCCGTTACACGCAAGGAAGCACTGGTTGCCGACATTTTTATTAATATCCAAAGTTTAATAGAAATTATTATTTATGCTCAGATTTTTTACTTTTCGTCGAAAATGCTGAAGTCGATCACAAAATGGTCGGCTTACTCTTTTTTTATTTTTTTTTATTTTTTTAGAGACACTATAAAGAGCAAAATAATGAAATCTAACACTGAAAATTCGAATTTTTTGTTTAAATTTTTTGTTAGATTACTTCTTTTGATTTATAATTAGCATATTTATACTAAAATACACCAGATTACTTGAAATTATGTTGAATTACACTATATTACAATAAATTAGGTTGAATTACACTAAATTACGCTAAATTACAATAACTTCGCTAATTATGCTGAAATACGGTAAATTATTACACTAAAGTAGACTGATTTTGTACCATCTTTTATGAATAATAAAAATAGTAAAAAAAATTCAAAAAATAGTAAAAATTGGTATTCTACAAGTTCATTATGTAACTAATTTACTGAGCTACTTTGATTGAATAATAGAAATGAAATCTTAATCGGAAACTTCAACTCAAGTTTTGAGGCTCTTCCCTTAGTTTTTTGGCAATTCTGAATTTTGAAATCTGACGTAGCGAGCACGGACGCATGCGTATTTTCGCAACCTTTCCGAAAAGTGGTCATTTGCTGAAATCGGACACTCGAGCGCGTTTTATGACCGTTTAAAGTTTCGTCGTCATTTTTTGCCTTTTCAGTGAAAATATCGTCTCTATTCATATATAATTTAGCGTAATGTACCGTATTTTAGCGTAATGTAATGTAATTTAGATTAATATAGTGTAATTCAACATAATTTCAAGTAATTTAGAATATTTTAGTATAAATATGCTAATTATAAATCAAAAGAAGTAATCTAACAAATAATTTAAACAAAAAAATTCAAATTTTCAGTGTTAGATTTCATTATTTTGCTCTTCATAGTGTCTCTAAAAAAAAAAAAAAAGGGGTAAGCCGGCCACAAAATGGCCGGCTTAGGGGAGGGGGATAAGCCGGCCATTTTGTGACCGGCTTGAACATTTTTGGCGAAAAATTGAAAATCTGAGCATAAATACTAATTTCTATTAAACTTTGTATATTATTAAAAATGTCGGCACTGGTTGAGGCACAAGGGAGTGTGGTACGTTCTATGGGTGCTGCACTTATTGGTATAACTTAAATCTGACCGTCGGATAAATTTTTTACTTTGATCTGACAGTTCGATTTGCGTTTAACGTCTGTTGGTATCCAACACGTTATGCAGTAGGTTTTACGCACTTGGGTTATAGTGGGGTCCAGAGATTTAGTGGAAAAAAAAAATATGATTAATAGCGAGGATAGTGACAGATTTTTATAGTGTAGAAGCAACGTAATCAATATTAGTTTATGTGATATATCACGTTATTTTTACTCGAAAGATGACACGTCATGCAAATGGATACTTCTACAAGCGAGTCACGTTATGTGAATAACACACAAACAGGGCCGGTCCTGAGAATTTTGGGGCCCGGGGCGGAAGAAAATTTTAAACTCTTTATGTAAACAATTTTTTTTATTAATATGTCATATCATACAAAATAGGGGGACATAAAACCAATACCCCTCAAAATAAAACATATACAATGATGAACATACCCACACCATGTTTCTTGCTTGCTTCTTGATAAACCAATTTTGAACACATGTTGTACCTGCACAAAAAAACAAATCTAAATCATATCTCATCTGAAATGACTCCTTCTTGCATTTTTAGAAGCAAAATTATCAATTATATGTTCAACATCAATAGTTTTCAACATATTTTTTTCAATACTTAATATTGTTAATCCATTCAACCTATCTTGAGTCATAGTTGTCTGTAAATAAGATTTTATCAACTTTAATTTTGAAAAACTCATTTCTGCAGATGCCACAGTAATAGGTACAGTTAGTAAAACTCTATAAGCAACTAAAATATTTGAAAACATGTCCGTCTTTTTTACAAACTCCATAATTTTAATGGAGTTCCACTATCGGATTTTCAAAAAAAAAAAAAAAAAGCTACGCATCATGTTCTCTTTAATTTTAATTTCTAATTTGATCTCAGTTCATTCAGATTTTTCTAAAACGAAAAGGTAAATCTCTAGAAAATGATTTGATGATTTTAGGTCTTATTTTCATGCTTAAAAAATCATTTTATTAAAACTGAAACAAATACTGATGCTGTGCTAAACTTTGTTAGGTATCGGATTTTCATTTCGATTAGGAGGATTTAATGTGAAACAGGGAATTAATTTTAGTTATGTTTTACAAATACTTCTTTCACCTGAAAAGCATAACTAAAATTAAATCCTTCTAATTGAACTGAACATTCCAATACATAACAAATTCAACACAGCAACAGTATATCAAAAAAAAAAATTTGGAAGCCGCGGAGACAAATTTTTTTTGGGAAGCGAATCAAGGGTTTCCGCTCCGCGGAGACAAAAGTTGGCTGCCAAATAAAAATTATTTCTGTTTTGATTCGATGGCCCAAATAAAAAAACAATGGCCCAGATTAAAAAAATTTAATAGAAAGAAACGATGGCCCATTTTTTTACCCATATACAAACTAAATTTTTTTTTTGGGCCCCCTGGATTTTTGGGCCCGGGGCCATCGCCCTGGGTACCCTGGGCCAGGGCCGGGCCTGCACACAAACTATGACGTGTTTATAGATGAATGTTGGATGTTTCACATAAGGAAACAAAGTAATATACCGCGAAATGTGTTCCGATCAACTGCCATTAATTGGTTGAGGGGTCTCTCACCTAGCCTTTCAATCAATACAAAGTTCAAGTCGAAATTTATGTTTTCTAATTTATAGTCGAAATTTATGTTTTTTTAGTTTTGGAATTACAACTCTTATTTAACAGTCTTTAAATTGTTCTTTTTTATAGAAAAAAAAATATAACTCAAATTCACAGCAATAAAATCAGACTAAATAGGCGATTTATAATATCCTAGGGGGTGTTTGGTTCGCGCTATAGATCATTCCAGGGAATAGAAGAATTCTAGGGAATGTCATTCCAGAAAATGTGTTATTACCGTGTTTGGTTCGCGCATGGCTATTGCTTTAGCATTCCAGAAAATATGTCATTACCATGGTTGGTTCGCGCATAACTATTGCAATAGCTATCAAGACATGTCTTCAAAAAATTTTAATTATTAACTAAATTTTGTTTAAAAAAAACTTATTTAAATCAAATAACTAAATTCGCTTCAATCAGATAACCAAATAATAAAGATAATTCGTTTCAATTAGATAACTAAATTTAACCAAATTTAATATTATAACCAATAATCAAGTACTAAATAATTTACTCATTAGTATGTAATAATATATGGAATGTTACATTACTAACAAATTATCTATTATTCAAAGTTAAATCTTAAATCAGAAATCAAATTATTATTCATCATTTTGATTCTTTCACACACAACATCATAGTTTTACACATTCACCCTCAAAACCTTCAAAATTATCTACCTCCCTCCAAATTTTTTTTCTTTTTTGATTGAAGCCTGTAGGCGTAGGTTTAAAATAAACTGGAGGTTTTACAAATAAATCCTAACTTACAATAATTGAAAATAAAAGATCTACCTAGACTAAATCATAAAAAAACAGAATTAGAACACTACATTTACCAGAATCTTATTACAACTACTAAAAAGGGAAAAAAAAAAAAAAAACTTCTGAAGAGTGTTCAGTAGACCACTGCGTCACACATAGTAGGGTTAATTTTACTATTTGCTCTTGGTGCCGAATAATTTATTCAAAATATACTCTGAACAATTATGGGAACTATACTTATATATGCTTCTGCTACTGAAAAATGCAGCTGATAAATCCGGCTGAGACATTTGGTGACATTGTGATAGACTACCCGTAAGAGCAACAATCTTCACTACCTTTTTTTAGGGGAAATTTCATATATGCCACTCAAAAACTATGAAATTACCAGTTCCCCCCTTCAAATTCTATAGCTACATATTTACCATCCTAAATTCTAATAACTCACATATTTACCCAAACTCAAATTAATCATGAGTGGTATATATACATGAATAACAGAATTTGGAGTGGTATACATGAAATTTAAATAACAGAATTTGGATGGGGAAATATGTAATTTCATAGTTTTTGAGTGGCATACATGAAATTCCCCCTTTTTATATTTGTTAATAAAAATACAATGAAATTGAGTGTGTGTAAAATTGCATTGACAGATATGTAGAATGCACATCAACTGCAATACAGGCTTTGACTTCATTTAGAAAGATATATCCAGGTCACCGTACGAAAGATAGAGATACCTGTATAAGAAAAGCCGTCGATTATATCGAATCGATTCAACAACCTGACGGTTCATGGTATGTATACTCTATTTTTATTTCCCATATAGTTTCACCAACAATTAAAATAAGAGTGCTGATACAGTGCTGAATATCTGTCCTTTGTTTTTTTAAGTTGGTTTGTTATTTGTTTTGTTTGAGCATGCAACAGGTATGGTTCATGGGCAGTTTGTTTCACATATGGTATATGGTTTGGAGTTAAGGGTTTAATAGCGGCTGGAAAAACATACGAGAGCAGTGTTTGGGCTGAAAAAAATCACATGCTTACCATAAAAAAAAAAAAAAAAGCATGTGATTTTTTTGCTCTTCAAGGAATTACCGTCTGGTGGTTGGGGTGAGAGCTACCTGTCGTGCCAAGATAAGGTACTGTACTACTATTGTGATAATCATTCATAGCGGCTAATTATCTACTGCTAATTAATGCTTTGTTGTTTGTGATGGAAAAAACATAAAGGTGTATACAAATCTGGAAGGTAACAAGGTTCACGCAGTGAATACTGGATGGGCTATGCTAGCACTTATTGATGCTGGTCTGGTCAGGTAAATACATTTGTATGGAAGCACCTAATTCATCTTTTATAATTCATTCATTGTAGTAGATTTGAATTTGATACATTAATTATGAAGTTATTGTTTGTATGTATTTCGGTGGCAGGCCAATAGAGACCCTAGGCCGTTGCACAAAGCAGCTAAAATTTTGATCAATTTACAAATGGAGAACGGCAAGTTCCCTCAGCAAGTATGTGCACTTCTTTCTCCTAGCTAGTTTAATAGTCAGTATATGTATATAAATAAATGTTACTGATATGATCTGACTGAACATCGATCTTTTTATGAATTGTAGGAGATAATGGGGGTGTTCAATCTAAACTGCATGATTAGCTACTCACAATATCGCAACATATTTCCAATATGGGTTCTCGGTGAATACCGCTGTCATGTGTTACTTGGCAATATTGAGAAAAATTGATAGTTTTGTATCTCTTGCATCCTAGAAGCAAATTTCATGCATCTCTTCTTCTTACTTTAGTGGCCTGGTAGTGTCTTAGAGAATAATCAATGAAGCATTAAGCAAATAATTGGATGTGATTTAGTAATGTCCTTTATATTGTAATTTCTCTCCTTTTGATTTGCTACAGCTAGCAAGATATCTCTTTTTTGTTATATATAGAAAGATTTGTACTACCCTCACCCATCCATTCATCCATCCGTGATCCATCACATATTCAATCTAAATAATTGATTTGTTTAATCACAAACAATAATTTGAATTAATTCTTTAACAAAAAGACCACAGAAAAAAAAAACATAAGAGGGAAAACTGAAATGGAAGCTCAACCTGACTAGTGACTAATACATAATCTGAAAAGTCCGGTTGAATCCAGACCAATCCTTCTAATGTGGCCTTGGGCCGCCTGTGCTGTATCCCAACGTACAAGACCAATCCTTCTAATGTGGCCTTGGGCCGCCTGGGCTGTATCCCAACGTACAAAAAAGAACATAGAGTCATAGACCAATCCTTCTAATGTGGCCTTGGGCCGCCTGTGCTGTATCCCAACGTACAAAAAATAATATACAATCATAGACCAATCATTCTAATGTGGCCTTGGGCCTCCTGGGCTGTATCCCAACGTACAAAAAAGAACATACAGTCATAGACCAATCCTTCTAATGTGGTCTTAGGCCGCCTGGGCTGTATCGCAATGTACGAAAAAGTACATAGAATTCTAAAAAAGTAAAAAATATAATCTAGGGATGAGCAAGAATTGAACTGGTTTCCCCCATGAAGGGCTGAGCAAGCAACAAACCATCAAACCGCACACCATTGTATAAATTATGCATATCAATGTTTGGGTATAAATTGTGAAACAATTAGGCCCCCAAATATGGGATTAACTGTTTCTGAATTCTCAATTCAATACAAACGCGTCAACATTGTCTGATCTAAATCTTCTACATCCCTATCAAGAACTGATATATAATTTTTTAGTTTTCACTAGTGTGAATAATAACCGATTCTGGTAAATAAACATGCCTTCCTCGAGCAACATTGCAAAAAGCAAAGATAATCTACAAATTAAGCGGCCATCAAGCAGCAATGAAGAGCAAAAGATGCTTATTATTTCATGAACGTAACCTTCTATCACACAGCATAACAGTTAGTATAAATCATCACAAAAGTTCAACTTTATTCAATATAAACAGTAACACCCATTAAACCTTAGATTGCACAGAAGAGACCCTCTTCCAAGGTTTATAATCGTCCCTGTCAAGCATCTGTTCCACCTCCTCAAATGACAACCCTTTGGTCTCTGGTACAAACAGGAATATAAGAACAAACGCCACACACGAAATGCCACAAAACAACAGAAATGTCGGTGCAGTGCCTAGTGCTTGAGTCAGACTCAAAAATGTCTGAGTCACAATCAAATTCGAGACCCAATTTGCAACAGCAGCAATGCCTCCACACATACCGCGGAACCTTAGGGGGTATATTTCGGAGTTGACTATCCAAGGTGCTGTTCCCATGCCAGGTGAGTAGGAGATGATATAAAGGCCAAGTGCAATGAGGGCTAACCAACCAAAGTTACTCGGACAGCCTTGTGTATACCATTCACGGTTGTCGGCATGGCAGGTGGCTTTTACCTCATCGCTTGAGATCAGGCAGGCACCTGGGTTAAGCTGGAGATGGGAATGAATACAGGAATGGGTAAGTGCAGTGTAGAAATAGAGCAAAATAAACAGAAAAAAAATAAGGTGATCTTACCTTATTTCCACTATGAGCACAAAACCCACAACCAGCTTTTGCCTTCAAACAATCTGTACACTTCCATGAGATTCCAGTATTGAAACTCGGGCATGTAGAATTAGTGAAGTTTTTGGTATCTGCAATCTCAACAGCTGGGGAATGACTTGCAGCTCCGAAAAACAAACCACCGAGCAATGCTAACATTGCTATAATACCAAGCAGGCTGATAAGCATCAACCGTCTTCTCCCCGCTCTATCCACAAAAAACATGCTAACAATTGACCCAACTGCATTAAGTCCTGAGGTAATCAAAGACAAAGCTAAAGCTGTACTATTTGATGCGAAGCCAGCTAGTTGAACAATGGTGGGGCTGTAATACATGACAGTATTTATGCCAACAAATTGCTGCGCTACCTGACAAAGCACCCCAGCAAGCAGGCCCCTTCTCACAACTCTTCTACTTAATGCCTTTTTTAATTTTGCAAATAAGGTGCCTTCGCCTATGGACCCTTCCTCAGCTATTTCTGCCTCAATTGATGCGCGCAAGGCCTCAATTTCTTTTTCAACCTCGTGTGCTGGGTAGATTTTCCGGAGTATAGCAACTGCTTCCTCTTTTCTCTCCTGTATCATGAATGGTTGTGGTTATTGAAAGTTAAAATCAATTTTTTAAAATAATACTTTGAACCAAGGTTTTATAATTTGCAATTAAATACCCTTCTATAAAGCCATCTAGGTGATTCTGGAAGCATGAGCATCAGTATGAATTGGACAAATGCTGGAATTCCTGCAATACCTAGCATCCACCTCCAGGTACCTGGTGCCTGTATAATAGTTTCAAAAATGCTTGTATTGTTAATCTTCGGAGATGAATAATTAGAAGAAATAATGGTGTATGAAAGAGAATGTACTCATATATCACCACAACAAATTTAAAAAAAAAAAAAAAAGGTAAATAACACTAACAGTAAGAAGAATAACAAGACAACAACAACAACTATATAGCATAAAATAAATAAATAAAATCAAAATGAAGCCAAATTATGAAGATTGTCCTGTAAAATGAAAAATAGTTACGTCCCTGCAAACTAAGAAATACAATGCATGGCCCCACATTACATGAAATTCTAAATATCTCAAATATCAATAACACCCTCAACTCTCCTCTCTTTCCATTTTCAGAAAGATATCCTACTACCACAATTCTCTTGACCGGTTCCTATTACATAAATGTGGGAGGACACAGGGGTACTTTGGGTATTCCTTCTGAAGAAACTAGGTAAAATCTTCAATTTTAGACTAGTCTGCTTGATACTTCTCATCTTAGAAAGAGTACACAGTATTTGATTCAGCCATTATTGTGCGTGTTTCAGTTAAATTGTTTGTTCTTGGTCATGAAAATCTATTTAAAACAAGAAAAAGAACTTAAGGAGAGAGAGAGAGAGAAAAAATACTTACCCTAGTAAAAGCAAGATTTATAAGGTAAGCCAAAAACTGCCCTCCAGTAATAAGCAACCCATTGGCGCTGACAAGGGCACCTCGTATCCTTGCAGGAGAAGCCTCAGATATGTAAAGTGGTGCTGTCATGGATGCCATCCCTACACCAAGCCCGACAAAGATCCTCCCAAGAATTATAATTGCAGGAATTGGCGCCACTGCCATTACTATGGCACCTACAAAAAATAATAGATCTGCGAGTAAGATTGATGGCCGGCGACCGAAGCGGTCATTCATCCACCCACCAAAGCCAGCTCCGATTATGGCCCCCGCCACCGCCATACTTACGATTGTTTCCTATTCGTTAAAGAAATGTTGAGAAACTAAATTACCTTTTCTGATCCAACATTACCAGAATCTAATTTAACTTCTTCAATAATGATACACAGAACCTAAAGTTAACCATAAGTGGTACCAGCAGAATAATGGAGCTAATACACGCAAACACACAGAGGCAACGGATTTATTTCTTGTATTATTTGTTAGTTTTGTTTAATTGGCCATCTTATTGAGTTAAGAGTAGTTATTTAGGAAGCATTGATCAAAGGAGATAGATATGGGAACCTGCAGTACTGTGCTTCTTTTAACAGACTCGAAATCATCCCGGATATATAGGAGAGCTCCTGATATGACACCTGGTATTTATAATTTTGCATGAAGTTAGAAATTTGAATAACATCTTATCGGCAAGTTGATTTAAAGTTTAAGAAGAACCAGCAGATTTAAAGACTTTCAAAATAAAATTGGTAATGAATAATAATTTCAAAACCAACAACAAAAAGGGAAAATATAGAACAGAATGTTTTTGTTGAGTATCATTTTGGTACTTGGTACCAGTCAGAATGATTTGGTTCGTTTTTCATGGAACTAGAGGATCTGATTCATTTCTATCAAAATCAAGGTTTTGCCCTCAATACATGTGGTTGATGGCTGTCCACGAATACAGCTCGTAAAACATCTTTTAACTATCAATCCACTGCCAATATTTACTACCCAATAATGTTAAAAATGCTTAACTAGCTTTCCTTTTCCTTACCAGTGTCGTATCCAAAGAGGAGGCCACCAATACCAGCAGAAAATGCTAGTTGAAGAATGTACGGGTGCTTCCATGTCAGCTTCAGGCACTCCTTAAATTCGGTTTTGTCTGCTTTATGAACACTTTCCATCTTCTATTATGGCAAAGTACACCGTCTTATCAAAATCTGCCACCTGTATTGCGCTCGCTGTAGTTAGCTTTCTCTATTATGATAAACCAAGATGAAACAAAATAAATAAAAATTATATCAACATAGGACCTTATATCAACAAGAAAATCTGGTATTAAGCACATAGAGATATCGTTAAACACATACATATGTATAAGATGCATGCTGTCACTGTTAGAAATATAACCTTTTTCTTAAAATAAATAACTAGATATGAGAATCAATTTTTCAATTTGACATAAAGGACACCCTCTCAGCATTCAAATGGGCATATAATGAATACAGAATGAAATTAAAAGTCTTAAATCTTTTCTATGAAAACTACTTGAGTACTAAGAGCATCTAGCTTTATATCATGATCAGAATTACTTCCCACCAATAATTTAAAATATATATATATTGTTTAAGCTTCCAGGAATGGTGCTCCTTTTGTGCACATGGATAAAAGACCCAATAGTAGTCAACACTCAACAAACACAAATTATACTATCCGTTTCTCAATCAAATTAACAAAGCAAACTTCAGACAAAGATTCCTTTGAATAAGGAGCCCTTTAAAAAAATATTAATCATTACTATAAAATTAAGAAAGCTATTGACTCCGCTACGGAATGGGGAAAAGAAATCAAAAGTAATCCAACAAAACAGTAGCCAATTGCTAACATGTGTACATAAAATTCGATTTTTTATAATTTGAAGTGCCTATTTGTAAGATAACTAAAGTGCTCCTTTTGCAATTACCAAGTACATTTGAAACTCGGGAACAGCAAGCACCTCTTCCAAAATAAGCGGAGGGATAAAAAGAGACTAATAAAGAACTCGTTCTCGGATTCCTATGATTCCTTAGAAAAGTGCTATTTTTTTCTGTACCTCAAGCAATTATCCAAAGTCATAGAACATTAATTTTCAGACAGAGAGACAAACAAAGAGAGAAAGATATTAGGCGTTGCCTACTAGTTCAAAAAAGAAGATAAAACATAAAAAAATCGACAATACCGCCTACACTATGCAAAGAGTTGCAACCTCAATTTCGAGAGCGAGAAACAAAGGAGCTTCGTACATAACAAAGAACACAATAGAATGTCAAAAAAGGGGGCTCAATAGCAAAACCTACCAAAGAGATTTGTAACGTGTATACCGGTAAGAGCCCCAAAAGGCACTCTTACAAGAAAATTCCAGTGGCGAAGTCAGAGAGAAGGAGAGGAGTGACGAGTGAGGTGGGAAGTGAAAGTAAATGAAAGGTCTTGCAAAATATATTATATAATTGGAGAAAATTCTGATGTGGTTCGAATAATCGAATGTGCATTGATTGATGAGCGGTCCTTTGTCGTTTAGTGAAATGTACCTGATTTCGCGATTCAAATCGGAGAGCAGAACTATAAATTGATTTATTCATAGTGGTCCCCGAAACTATCATCAAACTTTTTATTATGATTTTATGTCCATAGAAGAATTTGCCTTTAATTAATTGGATAAAATGGTCTGGGAAACGGAAACAATTTGGATCCGACATCCAAGAGTTTGATGAGTTCTGCGTCCGTCTGATTCATTTTAGAATCCGTGTAGGTGTATGTATGAATATTGAAGCGGAACACACAAATTATATCAAATTGTTTCCTGAGAAACCACTCAACCAGCATAAACTTTTCATTTTAATCCGTGTACTTATCTATTTACATCGCCCTTCAATTTTAGAGTTTTAATTATGTAAAAATTACTTATATAAGCGTAATCTTGTTCATGGAGTTTTAAACCTGGTTTACACTTGTGTAAATATTATGTACATAATTTACATACACGGATGAAAAAGAAACAAGTAAAAAGTTAATATTGCATGCTGTTAAAAAACATTTACGAGGAATGTGTTTAATTAAAAAATTGAAATTTAATTCTTTCAGTCGTTAATTGGTTAGAAATTTATGCTCCAATTTTATTATTGAATTCTCACACATATAACAGTTTGTCTTCATTTACATACACTCGATGTTTTGATCATTCTCGATTTGAATTAAAATAATTTTATTATTGGATTATTAAGTTTGAGCATTTATTCAAATTCAAATTATTTGATTTTTTTTATTTTTAAATTTTGGATTAAGATATCAGATTTATGGAGCAAGTAGCAGAAGCCAGTGAGGGAGACTGAAATAAAATTGCCAAAAAACTTGAGGTCACATAATGAATATCGGAAGGGACAAAATAAATTAAAAATTGCACTAGGTTTAAACATGGACATTTATTAGATGTTGATATTTGGGCTTTTTCTCAAAGAGATAAGACTGAATGAAGTATATGTTTTTCATACCTTATCATGCTTCATGTTGTATATCTTTATTTTCGAAGTCCAAACTGTCGATTTGAACCGCTCAACATGATATCCATACTAAAATATGCTTGGAGACCAAATTTTATAATTTTTATAAATTTGTTACTATTTTTTAAGAGAGGTACAAAATCACTGTTTTTGAACGGTCCAAATTCAGTGATTTTGTACTTATCTTAAAAAATAGTAAAAAAAATTTAAAAATTATAAAATTTCATCCCCAAGCAAATTTTAGTATGGATATCATGTTGAGCGGTTTAGATCGACAATTTGAACTTTAAAAACGAAAATATAAAACGTGATGTATAATGAAGTATGAAAAGCATGAGGTATTGTAACCCTCCTCATGTATATAATTAATATTATATCTATCCAAGTGCATTTATTGACTTCAATTGACCGAGACAGACTCCTTGTAACAGAAATTAGATAATGGATTCTTTTATTTTTGGTTTTTTTTATTGGGATATATAATTTTTGCTCCTGTTATATACATACACAAAATTGAACATTAATTTTATGGAAGTTCCTATTGTATGCTCTTAAGATTTTTAATTTTTGTATATTTTCTCTAATAGACAATTCTAACATATATTTATCTTTTATAATACATCAATTTGATATTTGTTAAAATATTATCTAAATTTATAATTAATTTATAGAAAATATTAAATAAACATATGGTAAGATAACATGTGTATATCGCATTATGCTAAAGGGAATGAGATTAACAAAAAAAAAAATATTGTTCCTCAATTTTAGAGGATATTATGTTCTTGACAGTTTCATGCCAGTTTTTGTTCTTTGCTCTTGAGGAATTTTGCTTTATTTTTTTTTTTCATTTGTTAAATTCATCAGTACGTGTAAATTGCACATGCTAAAAAAATTCACAAAAGATATGCATACGGAGAACAGCTTGGGTCCGATGGGTTCAGGGACCGTCCGATCCACTTCAAGATTCGTGTGCATAAATTTTAAAGAAGACACGAAAATTGCAGGTGCGAATCTTAAAGCAAATCGGACGGTCATCAAACCCATCGAACTCACTTTTGAATCCAATGGGCATCGGACCCAAATTGGTTCCATGCATACGACGCTCCTCAATCGTAAAAGATAAAATTTCCTTAATAGGCTCAACCTTTCATAGTAGAAATTTTGGTTCCTTCTATGATTTCTTTTGAATTTTGATCATATTCGGTAATTGGTGGGACACGCAAGCAAAGCTTATCTTTTATTAAGTTGAGAGGCGATACTTTATCAGTTTAATGATTTAAGTTTTTTTAATCATATATATTAATATTAAATTTTATTTTATTTTTCTTCTAAGTTTTATATAATTTAATGCCTTATAAAATATTAAATGTGTACTTGTTGATTAGTAGTTAGATTTTATTTTGTAATTGTGAAAATTTAAATTCAAATTCACACATTATACATTTTACGTTTCAGTCTTCTAATCTAAATTTTCTAATCGAGTTTTGAGGAAGACTAAACCATTAACCATATGCATTGAACCTTTGCGAACATTTTTTTTCAAAAAATAAAAACCCATTGATGCATGGACATTGCACCTTCTATATTTTAATAAGGTTGTAGTGCCCATGCACCGACATTTTTTTTTCCCAACTTGATTATACTCAGCTTGGCTGGGTTTTTTTTTAAATGCTGGAACCGGCCAAAAAATGGCCGGTTCTAATTTTTCTTCCCAACTGGCCAAAAAATGGCCGGTTCCAATTTTAATCCCAACCGGCTAAAAAATGGCTGGCCCAGGTGTTTATAAAAGAGTGGGCAGGGGATCCGTTTTTTTCCAAAATTTCATTCTCACAAAATTCACACTCTCTCTCCTCACTTTCTCTCTCTACAAAAAATTTTCTTCTCTTCTCACATTTGCAAGTAAGTCCCTTTATTTTTTTTAATTTATTTTAAGTCCAAAATGGTTGTAAATTGATAGAATTTGTTAGAAATGTACCAAAATTTATATAATTTAGTTCTCAATTAGTTTTAATCTGTGTTAATTAGTTCTCAATTAGTTTTAATTAGTTTAATTAAGTATATTTTAGCATATTTAGTATATTTTAGTTTTAATTAGTTTGATTAAGTATATTTTAGCATATACAGGTCACAACATTAAGCTGATGCCCTTTGGAAATAATATATCATTTAGAAAATCCAATGCCTCTTCAATTTCACCTTGCTTGCACAACCCAACTACGAGGGTACTGTGGGTCACGACATTATGCTCATTCCCTTCGGTAACATGATTAGTAGAAAATCAAATACCTTCTCAGTTTCACCTTTCTAGAACATCCCAACTTTTTTTCTTCCACACCTTTGTTACAAAAATGCTTTAAGGTCATGACATTGGGCTCATATATATATTTTCTTCTAATATAATACATGTGAAACAATTCAACACTTCCAAATTCAAATATCCCATATTCAACACTGGCACACACTCCAAAACAAACTGACACATTTTCTCATTTTTTTCAGCGGTGAAGACAACAGAGCAAGAGAAAAGAAAAGAGTGGCTGAATTACTCCCTAATTTTTTTTCACATGTTTTGTCGATTGTAAAATATTATTTTGTATACGGCCACCAATGTCATAGAAATACTGTACCAAATACTCTATGGTACGAAACTCATGCAAGATTAATATTTAATATATAGATATACTGAATGTTCATGACGTTTTCATTAGATGCAAATGATGTGTCAACGGAGTTCCTTCACGGTATTATTATGTTTTTATTATTCATTTACATTGAATTTTTCATATTTCGTTTTATCAACAACTCATAAAATTTATCACAGATAATATTGCTGAAGCAACGTGAGGCATTTATCTAGTATATGTAATATGCTATCTCTTTAGAACAGTTGAATTCAATGTAACAGCAGCCGAGTTCTGTAGAGATCTGAAGTCAAATTCCACGTGGACACGACAATGTTCCAGAAATTTTCTATTTTTCTAATACATCAGAATGATGCGTGAGGGACTTCAATTCAAAATCTCATGTGGCCGAAAAAAAATATTGCGCCAAGTAGTGCTTTTGAAATTGACGTGTGTAGACTATTATTATTATTTTTATTTTTTATTTTGCCTCGAGAGCTGTTAGCTCTCGTTGTCAATTACCATCCACGATTCCATTTGGATAATGAGGAGATAAGAAAATAAAAAGGATAATAATCCGCACGCACCAGGCAGCCAGGTATAATAAACGAAATATAAAAAAATAAAAAATGCACCAGCCGGGAATCGAACCCGGGTCTGTACCGTGGCAGGGTACTATTCTACCACTAGACCACTGGTGCTTTGGTATACATTTGATTTCTTTTTCATTATTTTTATAAAGAATTACAGAGTACATATTAGTCTGCCATGGAAAAAGAGAGAAAAAAAAATCAGCAAGTAGAAATGAAACTTTTTAAGCTTAGCAATTGTAGTATCAATTTATCACCTTAAATCGTTCTGTTCTTGTCAATGAAATCTGAATAATGTTTTAAAGTATTTTAACGTGAACTTTCAATATATACTATCTTTGCACCTATATTGAAATTGAAGTATCAAAATATCCTAACTTTTAAAAAAATGACCTTTCTAGCATAACACATGGAGATATTTTAATCTTTAAAATATAATTCTGATTATTAATCCATTTTAATATTTAATATCAAATTTCACAATTTTAAATCCATACTACATCAAGTTACTCTATTATACTTCATTGTACTATCAAGCTCCAGTCAGGGGCAGAGCTGAGAAATAGAATATAATAAGGCAAAATTTTCAGGATAGAGCATAATTGTATAATTATTTTAAAAATAAGCATATTTTTATAATTATTTAAAAAAATAATAAAACATGACAAAAGAAACATATTAATTAGAAAAAAAAAAATAACATGGATAAGCGTCTCCCTCTTGCCTCATGTGCCTTCGTCACAGTTCCAATACTGTAAAAGTGATTAAACAGACAACTACACTCGGAATTTTTGGAGCCCTAGGATACGTCCTATTCACATATTATTCGGTTCATGGCATGGCCTTGGTCGTGGATTATCTATTTATCTGGTTATTTTGCTTATGATTTGATTCCAGAAAACTATGACACCACAAAAGGCTTGCTTGTCTTCCTGAATATTCCTGTTATTGAAAGTTGTTATCCTTCTCGCTCGCCTTTCTTCCTTGACTACTTTGAGAATTCTCTTTTTCAGACAGCGAAACTCAATCAATGCTCAATAGCACTAGTGGGACACAAGTTCAGATCTTGTGCAGTTGTGCCACACAGCAAGTATCAGTGAAGAATCTGATCCGTTCGATTGTTTCTAAGTTCTTAATCGGACGCCCAGAAGGGATCATGAATTAACGATACTGCAGATGTCCGGTTAAACTTTTTATATCTTGAAACAACTTGGTGGCGTGTTTGATCAATCTGATGCCAATAGACATCAACTATTTGTCCGATTTAATTACATAATATAGAAAAGAAAAAAATCATCTAAACATTCTATGTCACACATTTTGCTGCAGTGTGTGAGTGTGTCGTGATTGTAACAGGGAAAAGAAGAGAGATTGTATCAGAGAAAATAATCAACTAATACTTTATAAAAAGCTAACAATTAGGTTCTAATTAGATTTAGCTAACATTAGAACAAATTGACCTGAAGGAGATTTAACTAAACTTTACAACAAACTATGGAATAACCAAATTATAATTCAATATCTTTTACGCAAAAAGAAAGAAATTTCTGCTCTTCAATTTGAAGTACCACAAAAGATGCTGCATTTGCAAACCGGGCATTCTTTCTTTCTTTGGAGCCATTGGTCAATGCACTGTCCCAAATTATTAGATAGAAATTAGCTTGTAATAAAAATAATAATAAGCATATAAAAAAAAAAACTTACATATTAACTTCTGCAAACCACAACCAGATTTTCCTTATGACAGTAAACATTACTCATATTTTAAAC
Source organism: Carex littledalei (assembly GCA_011114355.1). Lineage (NCBI taxonomy): Eukaryota > Viridiplantae > Streptophyta > Magnoliopsida > Poales > Cyperaceae > Carex > Carex littledalei. The sequence goes on along the minus strand of CM022103.1, from coordinate 2,428,994 downwards.
TATACCTAGCGTATTTCCATTGTGTAAATAAATCCCCAAAAATTGACACCCAAGTTGTGTTTAAGCAAAAAAGTGAATAAAGTATACCTCCTATTTTAATTTAAAATGAATAACCCCAGAGATGGTTCACGTATTCCTGTAACAGTATTTTCAAATTCACAAGACATGGATAGGGTTTGCAAATATGAGGAATGATGCCTTTGTTGCAAATCAATTGATTATTGGTTAATATTAATTTGCAAAATACCCTTATAAATTACACTAAAAATGAAATAGATGAGATAAACAGAATGACTTACATCTTTGTGGAACTTATGCAAGCACGGCAGATGCCGAATTGTCTCTCCAATTGAAGGAGTCTCGAGGCACACTGCACAAGGCTCCTCAAAGTTGCAAGACTGAACAAAACAGCATTAATTTATTATTTTCAGTTGCATTCTTGACCTAATGTTGTAAGGAAAAAGGAGTAGAAAACTGTACCTTCACAACAGACTCTGGAAGGCTGTTAATCTGGCTAGTGGAAGCACCAGTGTGCTGATGGTTGTCCTCATCCAGCGCCAGTAGTGCTTCATAGTCATGTCTAAATATATTTAAAAATAATAATTAGTGACTCCTGATATAGCTATGATAATCTTGAAGCGTCTCCATTTAATCGCTGTTGGTGCTGATTGAAGACTAAGAAATGGGTTTACTTTGGACAATTTTACTTTTTGAATAAATGGGAAGAGTGTGAAAAAGATCCGGCGGTTTCTCAGGTGTATGAGAAGTTGCCTATGATTCTGCTGGGGTTTATATGAAAAGTCCAGACATTTAACCAAATAAACTATATTCTTTTTTATGTAGCAGGCCAAACACCTACTATGGAGATTTCATTAAAAAAAAGGATAAAGTTTTACATGGGTTACGCATAACAATTAGTTAGCCATTAATTACAATTTAGTAGTGCTACCCTCAAAAAGATGAAAAGCTCTTAGCTATCATATTATATTATTGAAAACAACAAAGGACATGTAGTACTCAAAACAAATAAGAACACTTACGGATTGAAATCCCGATGCATCTGCTGAGCCTGGAGAAGATGAGAAAGGAAAAGAAGGAGAAAATCAGCAATAAATCCACATTAGAAATTAATATACATAAATTTCTTAAGCAAACAATAAATCAACCTTTCTTTCAGGGAACCACCAATTGTGCAGCAGTAGCAGTGCCAAACGTTAAACGTATCAGTACTAACTACTGCTGTCCTTCCTTCAAAACAAAGAGAACAAAATTATACACTATAGTGTATGTAAATCTACTTACAGCATTGTTTCTGACAAAGGAAGAAGCATTCACAAACTGAGCAGATCTCCCGGCCCGAGGTGCCCTCCGGTGAATAGGAGAAGCACGCATAGCATTTTCCTCTTGTTGAAGTGACATGGCTATTCTTGCATCCATCTGTTCAATTTCAAAGTCTGGGTTAAATTTAGGGCCTTACACATAGCAAGAAAAAATGAAAAATTACCACAAAGTTCATGTTTCCAATATTGTGAATTTTATGAATTCATCAGTGGGATTGGGATATTTCATTTCATCTTGCTTTTGTTAAAAGCAAATGAATCAGCCCTATAACAAAGGGCTTTGGACAAAATCGCGTCCAAAGTCTAATCTGTTCATAGAATGTGTGTTAAGATTTGTGCAGAACGAAATCAAACTTAATAAATGTAAAAGATTCCGTGAATCTAAGCCATCCATGATAAATTTTGCTCAAATTTGACAGCTTAGGATTAGCTTTGGACAAAAACCCCACCCAACAAAGTTCATATAATAAAAGAAGGGACAATTAAGGACTAGACCTAATTCTCTCTCACAACAATCAATCATTTAAAGTGCTTGTGATAGAGAATTGAATTGACTGTATAAAAAGAAAATTGAATCAAGTATAAGTTTGAAGTTTATAGGAGTGATTATCCTTAATACTGTTTCTTTCTTTATCTTCTCAGGAAAAGAGAGAAAAGTGTGAAAAAGAAATACTAACCTCCTCCATGCCCCAATCCCCTGGAATTTCATTGTATAGTTCCTCCTGGAGCCGTCTAGCAATCATCTCATCATGCGCCAGCTGTCGGGCCCGCACAGCAGCTCCAGAATCAGGCGAGTGAATCTCATCCACGTCAATAACAGGTCGAACCACAACTCCTTGGGCCCGGAAAGTCCTTCCCCTAGCTCTAGCTGCCATGGACAGATTGGTTGCCGTGCCCAGATTCCGGATCATACTAGAGCTCTCACACCGATGGAGAGATGATGAGGACCCGGTTCTTCCTCTTTGCCTTGGGTGTGCTCCTATCTCCCCAGTGCTATTAGTCGAGGTTAACGCACCAGAAATCGGCTGAGCTGTTACATGAGTTGAAGCGGTTGAGACAACTGGGTTGGGCCTACTGCTTCCAGTGGAGGTTTGATTGAATCGACCAGGTCTATTGCTATGTGTGCTTCTCCAACTGCTGGTGTTTGAGGTAGCACCGGTGGTAGTAGCACCGAGTTCTCTGTAAAATTATTATAAAATTAACAAGTATGAAAAATTTAGAAAATCTAAAAAAAAAAAAGGAAAGAAAACTAACGGAAAACAGAACCTTCCACAAATTTCACACCCATCTTCCAACTTCAAGCAAGCAAATACAGCCATATCAGATATAAATCTGATGTGGATACTCGTGCAATGCATGCACTAAGGCTGCTATGTATGGACACACGTACTGCACAGAAGACCACACAGATTCTGCTGCACCATGAGACTGATTCCCAAATGCCTACCCTACCCTCGCTTCTATAAAGGGATGATAGAGTTCGGGATTTATTGAAAAAGAATGTGGGACTAATGCAATGTTCCGGAGCTCAAATAAAGTTCAGAACTTTCATGTTTAACCCTGTATTTTTTGTGAACTTCGTAATAGTTGTGTTTTTACAATTTTCCAATAAAATTAAGCTAATTTCGATTTATTTTTCGTTCTCCCTATTTACCTCCCTCATTGACCCATTAATTTGCAATCAGTGTACAAATTTATGTGAAATAAAAAATTTAAAGAACAATAATTTTGAATTCCAAATTATTATCATATAGATAGATTTCATTTAAATACATATATACTGTTTTTCTGTAAAGAAAAGCATAAGTATATAGTTACACTAAAAACAGTGTATCTGTATTCTAAAAATTTCAAAATTACATATTACCATATTCACATACTACCATAAATAAGATACTCCTATTTGGATAAAATGTGCAATATATCCTACCGTGCAATTTATGCCACTATAGCACATAGCTCATTTTCTGAATATTTTTTAATTAGGATTTCCTATATTAACGCACTTTAGGTTTTTTGTGACTTCTTGAATGATTCTTTTTAATTTCGCAAAAGAAGATTGCGTAAATAATCAAATAGCCACTAAACAAGCTCATTTTCTGAATAATTTTTAATTAGGGTTTCCTATATTACCGCACTTTAGGTCTTTTTGGGCCTTCTTGAATGATTATTTTTAATTTCGCAAAATAAGATTGCGTAAATAATCAAATAGCCACTGAAAGCTCATTTTCTGAATAATTTTTAATTAGGGTTTCCTATATTAACGCACTTGAGGTCTTTTTGGGCCTTCTTGAATTATTCTTTTTAATTTCGCAAAAGAAGATTGCGTAAATAATCAAATAGCCACTAAACAACATACTATTTCCATATAAACAAATAATGTTACTATAGACGAAGGATGGTTAGGTTTTAAAATCAAACCTTGTTGATCTGATCACTCCTTCCAAAAGATCATCAGCAACTATCTCGCTTAGTAACGCATCCTCTCCTGCCCCTCCACCAGATGAAGAACCAGCATGCTGTGGGCCCTGCGCACCAGACCTGCGCAGCATAACAGCTGAAGGCTGTGGTACAATTTCCTTTCGGTCTGCCTCCACCTCACTCCGCTTTGAAGCATTCGCATCCTCTTTAGATGATGCACTTCTCTCTGCAATGTTTCTAGGAGCAATCACACCGTTTCGTACCAAATGCCTACGCCTCACAGACTGGGGTGGCAAACTCAAACCGGACTGGTCAGGGCTTATTTCACAAATAAAATCATTACTTGCATCCGCATCGAATTTACCCTTTCCTTCATTGTCCCTTACAGAGAGCCCCCTATTACGTTCTTCTCCCAACTTGGGAGCATTCAAAGCCCCTCCGGTGCCCCCACCATTAAATGCTACATTTCTCCTTGCAGTATTGCTTGGAGCAATAACACTGCTTCGCACCAGTAATCTCTGTCCTACACGTCTAGGTGGAGAATTCAAACCAGAATGGTCGGGCCTTATATCTTGAATGTCAACATTATAGGCACTTGCATCCAATTTCCCCTTACCTTTATTGTCCCTGAAAGTGGGGCCCCTGCGACTTTCATCTTCCACCTCTTGAACCACACTCTTTCCCTTCTTGTTGCAGCGAGATTCAGAAATTGAACTTTCTGAAATTAAGATTACTGACGAAGGGGATTTTCTTTTCCTTTGGTCATCCTTCGGTGTGGCTTGTTCGACTCTGCCATTTAGACCTAATCTCAAGTTTCTTGATCGTGCATTTTGGTTTAATCGACCTGGTTGCAGGTTGACAGGTTTTCGGATTCGATCAGGAGTGTCGGGGACTTCAAGACTTAATTCAGGATTCATCTCATGAAAATTATTGATAGAACCCTGCAAGTTTAGATAATCCAAAGAAATTAAAAAATAGACTAAAAAGAGAGCATTTACATCCCTACAATTATATTTTTACATTCTTTCTCCTTACAAAATTTAAATATATGACATAGAGTTGTAATATTTGCATACAGAACTCGAAAAACGGCTAGATTCTTTTATCTACGGACTGATGACAAAGACTTTCATATAAATGAAAAGATTAGTATTCCTTTGAATATATCCACGTGCTCATAAAGTCTTATTAAAATAAGTACATATGTAATTGTAACGAAATATCCTAGTATTTGCTTACACAATTTGAAAAATCATTAAAGAGGTATAACAAATTGTTCGGTTCAACTTAAAACACAATTAGGCAAGTCAAATTGTTGCGACTCCTGAAAGAATCAAGCCAATGCATGGTGGATACAAATAAGATGGCGCGAAGTTTAAATTTAAATTTCTTCAAAGGAAAATGCAGAAAGGTAAATTAGTTATGGATTATACAGATGGTGTGAACTTTACATTTAAATTTTTTACAAAGGACCCCCAATTAATTTAGTACGCCAGCTTGTGGCCTGACACCATTTGATCTAATCACAACCTAAATCAGAGGATCAGAAAGGATGAAAACAAACGAATGATCCCTAAAAAAGATGCTCCAATTTACTCCCAAATAGCAACTTATCCCCTTACAACATAGCTCGTATGAGGCCATCTGAGCCAAAACTTTTTCCACCACAATCTCGAATTGGTGCAAATTGAGGTAGAATTGTTTAGATTTTACCACAATTCTTGATGATTACCGAATGTAACAAATAATCTACTTAAAAATATAAAATAAAGGAACCCATGGTCTAGAATTTCACGTCTTTATATCAAATCGAATCAGAAAAATACCTTAAACGCAGAAACGGAGCGAGGGGGTGGCCCAGGCACCGCAATTCGATTGTTTGTGAAGTACCTTACTTGAAAGGGGGACCGTTTACCGTATCAAGCAATAGCCCAGGATTCTTATTATTGCGCGATTTTTCAAACCGACTGGCTGCGTTTTGGTTTTGGGTGAAAGAACGCTTCAATCGGAAGAGACACCGCCAAGTTACGCCGATTCTTCCTTTTAGTTTGTTTGTGAATCTTGGCTGATTCTTCGGATTTGATCTTTACCTATTCGATTTTTAAAGGCAATGCGGCAATGGTGGATGCGAACGATTAATGATCGGAAAATAGAATTGGGGTTAACGGGAGTGAGCATGTTACGTTAAATAGGGCAGGCATATTTATATACTCTGCGTTAACTCAGATCTTGGAATTAAAATCTTAACAGTCCGATCAGAATCCGGCCAATCTGGTTATTCACAGGATCCCTTGAATTTCGTGCCAAAACGGATCGGACGGTCTGGATTCGTCCAGAAGTAACTCAAAATTTGAGTTACCGCAGAATATATGAATTCAAGTGACGTTCCATGAAAAATCTTTTGAAGATATATTGCAAAGGAAACCTTTTTTTTTTAAGATATACTGCAGTGGTATTTGATTTGGAAGTTCAGTGAACACAATCTTTTGTAGATATACTGCAGATCTATTTATTTGCTACAAAAAAAAAAAAAAATCAAAGTTACCGATATAAGTCAGTCAATTCTTAAAATGTTAGTCGGGTTTTGTCATATGCAATATTTCGATTCTTGTTTTGATTGCAAGTTTAAAAATCATGTTGTTAATTCTGTTGGTCCCTTTTTTAGAAATATTGATTTTTTAGAAATATAAACAGAGCACAAATAGAAATATATTTCTATACGATAAATTTTCTCATTCCAATTTTAATATAACGAGACTTTATAAAGCTGAAAATTAATAATATCTTTTTGTATGTAAATAATTTAAAAGTATATACGTCGGCAGTTCTTAATTTTGATTATTATACATAAAAATACATGTGTGCGTGCGCACCGACATTTTTATTAATATCCAAAGTTTAAGAGCATCTACATTCCTGAAACTATCAGAGTTTCTAATCTGATGTGGCAGTTTCTAGACCAGTTTCAGGGATGTAGACCAGTTTCTTATTTAGCAACTGTGCTCAAGAATTTCTTAATAAGAAATCGTTTATAAACTGTGAGTTGGCAAAATGATTGGCCAGTGTTCACTTAATTTTTTATTTTATTTTATTTTATTGTTGATGTGGCATTTTAGAAACTCTTAGATTAGTTTCAGGGATGTGAACCCTTAGAAACTCCATAGCCTATAATTTCTGAAAATTAGTTAATAGTTACTTAGAAACTCTAAGAGTTTTAGGGATATAGATGCTCTAATACAAATTATTAATTATGCCCAGAGTTCCAAACTTTCGCTAAAAATACCCAAACCGGCCAGAAAATGGCCGGTTTACTCCCCCCGTAAGCCGGCCATTTTCTGGCCGGCTTACTCCCCCCTAAACCGGCCAGAAAATGGCCGGTTTAGTCTTCTTCTTCTTTTTTTTTTTTAGAGACACTATGAAGAGAAAAATAATGAAATCTAACACTGAAAATTTGAATTTTGTGTTTCAATTATTTGTTAGATTACTTCTTTTGATTTATAATTAGTATATTTATACTAAAATACACTAGATTACTTGAAATTATGTTGAATTACACTATTTTAAGTTAAATTACACTACATTACATTACATTACGCTAAAATACGGTAAATTACATATGAATAGAGACGATATCTTTACTGAAAAGGTGAAAAACGACGACGAAACTTCAAACGGTCATAAAACGGCGCTCGAGTGTCCGATTTCAGCAAATGACCACTTTTCGGAAAGCTTGCGAAAATACGCATGCGTCCGTGCTAGCAATGCCGGATTTCAAAATTCAGAATCGTCAAAAAACAAAGGGAAGAGCCTCAAAACTTGAGTTGAAGTTTCCGATTAAGATTTTCACTTCTATTATTCAATCCAAGTAGCTCAGTAAATTAGTTACACAATGAACTTGTAGAATACCAGTTTTTACTATTTTCGGAATTTTTTTACTATTTTTTATGATTCATGAAAGATGGCACAGAATCGGTCTATTTTAGCGTAATTTACCGTATTTCAGCATAATTAGCGAAGTTATTGTAATTTAGCGTAATTTAACGTAATTTAGTGTAATTCAACATAATTTATTGTAATACAGTGTAATTCAACATAATTTCAAGTAATCTAGTGTATTTCAGTATAAATATGTTAATTATAAATCAAAAGAAGTAATCTAACAAATAATTGAAACACAAAATTCAAATTTTCAGTGTTAGATTTCATTATTTTTCTCTTCATAGTGTCTCTCTCTAAAAAAAAAAAAAAAAAAAAAAAAAAGAAAAGAAAAGAAAGACTAAACCGGTCATTTTCTGGCCGGTTTGGGTATTTTTAGCGAAAGTTTGAAACTCTGGGCATAATTAATAATTTGTATTAAACTTTGGATATTAATAAAAATGTCGGGCGTGCGCATGTGCGTGTATAACACATACTTTGTTCCCTTCTCCATTCTAAATTTCTAACAATGGGCGGTGTCCTTTCGACCACGATATGATGATAATGTTATGTATCGCGTCATGGCGTGCGCACTGACACTGCGTAGTGGGCCCAAATTTACAAATTTATCTCCTCGGCCACTTATTTTACATTGGGCTCAAGATCGCTCATTTGAAAGAGTGTATAATTTGGGCTCAAAGCCTCAAACTTTTCTGTTTGGTGCGCTTGTAGAGTAGATAGCGACTTCTTGGGTCCGGATCCCCTAAAGTAACTCAATTTTTGGATTTTGGATCGGGACCGTCCGAATCGAATCCGTCGCTCGAGATCGCTATGGAATTCGAATCTGTCGTTCGGAATGCGTGCGCTCCACTTTAGATGGATGGTCACGGATTCGAATCGGACGGTCCCGATCCAAAACCCAATTTTTGGATTACTTCACTGGATCTGAATTCGACTTTGTTAACCCAAATTTATTTTTTTAGTAGCCAATTCCCAACTTCTGTCTTTTCAGTTCATATATACCGATTTAATAAAATGGGGCGGTAGATTAATAATCTTCGATGATTTTTCGGCATATTTCCGCTCAGAACAAATACATTGGCTTATTTCCAATTTGAAATACAAATAATTCTCGGCATATTTCCAATTTGAAATACAAATTATCTATTATTGGTAAAACTAGTAAGATTCTATCAAATACATTGTAACGCCTTCAGTTTATCTATTTTTTCGTCAGGAAGGGCTCCAATGCCCCATTGCTTTCATGCTCCAATTCTATCCCACATTTTTATCTCCAATTTTAAAGTCCAAACAGAAAATCTGAACCGCTCGACATGATATCCACATTAAAATGTACTTGGAAATTAAATTTTATATGTTTTGGAATTTTTTTTATTATTTGTCAAGATAGGTACAAAATCACTGATTTTAGATGGTCCAAAATTTTCTAAAAAACAGTGATTTTGTATCTATCTTAAAAAATAGTAAAAAATTTCAAAAAATATAAAATTTAATCTCCAATTACATTTTAATGTGGATATCATATTGAGCTGTTCAGATTTTGAAATTAGAAATGAAGATGTAGAATATGATTGGGGCATTTTAGCCCTCTTTTTGTCACTTGACTATTCATTTGTCCAATTTTAGTTGCGAAATTTTTATCTTTTATCCAAATTGGATGAGTCTCCATTTTAAATTTAATATACTCATAAGTTGCGTATTAATTTTTCCAAATATTAGCTTCTAAACTTATATCTAGTCATAAATTCATATGCAGAGCTGGTAATTCACTTTTCACCCGGTTCTAAAACTTTGAAAACCCATAATTTTACAAGATAATTTATCGCGAAATTTGCCGCTCCAAAAGAGTTAAATTGATATATTATATTCAATTGTTTAGTAAATCAGCTAATAATTGGCAAGTAATTTCAGTTTAAAATGAAAATTAAATCCGATATGGACAAAAGTTAGAAGTTCAACACTAAAGTTGTCCATTGACATCTTGTTTGGATGGAGAGTAGAGGAAGGGAGGTGAAGAATAGAAGGGAATGGAATGGAATAGAAAAGAAGATTAACATATTTAATCTCTTGGTGTTTGGATGATTAATGAGAAAAAATAAATTTAACTTTCTTTCCGTCTTATTTCTTGTTTGGTTAATTAAAATTTAGAAAGTTAATGAGAAATTCGGTGGCTGCTGTAGATTTGTGACAAATTTTTTTTGATAAGAATTATATAGGTAAGATATAGGATTGTACATTTGTGTCATTTTCTTTGAAAATATTTGCGACAATTTTTTTTTCATATGTTACACCATGGAAATCGATTACAAGCATGCAAGGTTAAATATTTTTCCTCCTATATCTTTCACCTCCGACATAATTTTGTCAACTAAACATGATTCGAGAAAAAAATTTCTTTTCTTTCCATTCCATCCCCTCCTCTACTCTCCATCCAAACAAGGTGTGAGTGGCTAAATAAATTGTATGAAGGTTGAAGTTGATGACCTATAAAATTTACAATTAGTTTAATTTTAAGTACTCCGCACGATATTTCTCATTTCCCTACATAATAATAGTAGTAGAAGGTTCAAGCATCATTAGACCTCCATTGACAGCAAAATATTCTACAAACACATAATGAACTTGGTAGCAAGTACTAAGAAACAATCATGACCTACAATTACAGCATTTCTATATATAAATCATCAGCTCTATACAAATCTTTTAAGAACCGGTATCAACATTAGATCAATAGCATTGAAGTTTCAAAAGAAGCTGCATTTTCTCATATCTTTCGACACAAGTCGGGAATTTGTTGGTGCAGAATGGCAACCCCAACGGAGAAGCATTGCAGAGCTGACAGCATTGTGTTGTTATAGACCACATTACTTCCTTCCTTTTCTCCAGATATTCTGATCATCGGATTGCCCTGCTTTGAACACTGATAATTACACTAGAATCAGAATTGTTTCTTGAATTTGTGTAATGCAAAAAAATAGTTTACCTAACAAAAACGATATACATCAGTCTGTAGCAGGGATTATTGTTGATCCCAATTTTATACAAATTTTCGGGCTACTTTTTCTTGACATTTAAAATTGTCTTATGGGGATTGTTTACGCTTAAACATTGTAGAAACACAGTAAAACCAGCAATCATACTGGTCATTTTTGTTACTGAATATTGCAGCTGTTTCAAACCAGACCAGTATATATCTGGTAACACAAAGGAGCAGTATATATACCTATACCAGTAACAATGAGCTGATACGCTCTGACAGGCGGGCTGTATAAAGTACTCAAGACTAGAGAGAAGAGGAAAAGAAAAAATTTGAACAAAAATATACAAGTCAAGGATCTAAAAAGACAATTGAATTTCGGTGATAGAGATCGAGAAGGAGAGCTTGTTCAAAGGGGACTAAATATATAACTTTTTTCAGTTAAAAAGAAATTATGGATAGAAAAAAAAAAACAATGTTCTTTTCTTTTCAATATGCAAGGCTCCCCTAACTCGCCTACCAGGAGGACATCATATATAAAGTAATAACAATAAATATAATAATTTTGAGACAAAGAAACTTAATGATAGAATATCACCTCAATAGATAGATCAATTGAACCATTTGCATTAACTGGGAGTGAATCTTCTTTATTACTGGTTGCGTTGTAGTTTTTAAGCACAGTAATAGGGCATCCCAGATCCCAGCCACCGCAATCACACAACCCACCAGACCTCCATCTCTCAATTAGCCTTGAGGGACCCCCATTTACAGTATCTGGACTTCCATGAACTCCACTTGGTAGTAAAACACCTAATTCTACACCAAATTTTCTCTCCTTCTCTTCACAATTTTCTCCATTTCTTTCACTATATGCAACCTTTGGAAGAAAATTTAGACCCCAGCCACCAGAAATTGGCTCCTTTTCACTTTTGTATTGATAACTTCTCACAACAGTTGCACATGATTCAAAATCGGACGGGAATTCTTGAGAGAGATAGCTTGTAAATGATGATTCATCAACTACACTTGATTCACCAAAGGTACCTCTTCGGGTACTTATGGTCCTACTGAATGGGTTGTTCGGCCTTAATATTTCAAATGCTTTCTTCATAAATCCCGTATTCTTTGTGCAGCAAAAATTACTATCTCTGGTATCTGTGCTGAACAAAACAAATTCTGTGTCTACATAGCTGCAACAACTTCCAGAATTTAAAACCAAAGAACTTGATACCTCCATCATACCCACAAAGTTTGAACCATTTTTCCTTAATACCCCCTTATGAAACAAGTAAATATAATCTAGGCCCCTATTGTTTAAGTTATCCACCTTTAGAGGGTTGGCAACAAGATATTCTCCAGATTTACCTCTTAAATAGAACTCAAAATATGGCAAACCATCCTTCCATTTTGTATGAATAATACCTGATGATTTTGGACCTGAATCCATGGAAAATTTACCGAACTTCAAAGGATATTTTGGTAATTTTTTAGTGGGCACCGGCCGCTCGATGGAATCAAAGATCCATCTCTCTGAGGTACATCTACTGATATCGCCTGAATTAGATAAAGGGGAACTAATAGCAAAGTCATTTATGTCATTTATGCTTTGTGTTCTTCTATGGTGTTTCAAGCTTTTGATGACATAATCTATAGACACCAAATTTGCAGGAATTTTTATATGAAAGGAGTCGTACATAACTTCTTCCAAATCAGTGCCACTTTGCGTGAGCTTCTTACTGGGGCTTGAATTTTCTTTTATTTTCTTTCTTTTCTGATTTGGGTCAAAATTCAAGGGGATCTTGCAATGTGCCTTCTTGGAATATTCACCAAATTCGGATAATTTGTATATCAGGTTACTGTTGCTGAACATTTTTCTACCGTTATCTATTTCATTCGGTAACTTCACTTCCATTGCTTGTGTTTGGCTTTGTTGATTGAGATAAAGATAAATTTCTGTTATCTTTGCTGTAGAAGTGTAGAAAGAAACATACAATTAGTACCAAATAATAAAGAAAAGAAAAAGATCGAACATGGAAGAAGATTTTTTTCAGAAAGATTGAAATGATATATACATTTCTATGTATAATTTTGCTGTAAACATTGAGGAGAAAAAAAGAGAGAGAGGGTACTAACCAACTTAAACCAAATAGGAGCCGAACTTTCCAGCAAATGTCACCTTGAGCCCTAGTCTTAGCTTTCAAATTTTTCACAACCAAGAAAGCAACAAGGAGAATTTTGTTGTGTGCTTGTGTCTGTGTGTGTGTCTGAGAGAGAAAGGGGAGAGAGAGAGAGATTCTGGTAATTTGAATAAATATTAATAGCAACTTGGCAGCCGCTGCCAAGCTTTTCAAAAAAAAAAAAAGAATAAATATTAATAGAGCTTCGATGCACCGTAGACCGTATTTAAACAAAGAAAAGTAGAAGCTGAAAGATAGAACGTTATTTGATAAGATGTTTAATAGCCACCTCAGACTTTATTACAACATGGCCCATGTGATGATGTGAAAAATAAATAAAGAAGATATGGTGCAATTCTCAAGTTCCAATAAACCGAACCAATTTTAAATGTAATCATGCAGGAGTCCGGCTAGTATAACATTGGTGTCATTTCGACCTATATAACACCAATTCTAAAATCTATCGTATCGACTTCAAATGGTTAATTCAACTGTTCAAACCCTTCTACTTTATGAGTTGTGCGTTTCCATGCAAAAAAAAAATATTTTCTACTTATTTTAGTACCAAATCAAGCGGTCAAAAATCTTGAAAAATGAATGCATTAAAATTAACTTAAAAACTCACACATTAGGGTTTGAACAGTTGGATTAACCATTTGAAGTCGATACGATAGATTTTGGAGTTAGTGTTATATAGGCCGAAATGACACCAATGTTATACTAGCCGGACTCATCATGCAGTTATAAACTTCTAATTGTTGGCTATGCAACGGCTAGTAAGTGTTAGTGTTAACGGGGTCTTTGCACATTTATAATTCTGGTTTCTTGTTTAGTTGTTTTTCTGTAGTTTAATTTCCTCTCCGGTTTTGACAGGGTACAGGGATAGTCAAGAGAAGAGGTAGATCAGACTTGTCAGAGAAGTGGGGGTTTGTTTTATTGGGTTTTTTTTTTTTTTTAAAAAAAACAGTGTGCCTCGCTAACGTCTCTTATCATTGGATCTTTTACAATCTGATCCCAATTTTTTTTTAAATTAGAATACCAATCTGTAAGAGTTATTAAAAGCAAACTAGTCAACTACCCACAATCCCTGATGATTGTGGATATAGATATGAGATATCCATATGTTTGTTTCAGTTCTCAGGATTCAAAATTTTGATCGATGATCTAAAAATAAAAAAGTTGTTAATATTTTTCACTAAATGATATAGCCTCAAGCATCCCAAATTGCAAGATCCCTTAGAATATTTAATTCCAAATAAATTAATAGAGAAGAACCCTATTCTGGTGGATTATTTTTTTTGTCATCTGTTCTTTTTTTCTTTTTTGCAAAAGAACATCAGTTGTTTTTATATATTGTGACTGGACTTCAACTTAAATATTTGATGTAAACCACGACAACGTTTCTGTAGAAAGTTCAAATAACTATTTTCTAAGAATCTAAACTTAAAAAAAAGGAAGAAAAAAATAACTTCCTTACCTCATTCTGATCCTGTCTGATTCTGCACCGCTCATGGAACGTTTAATTGCAGAAATTTTTATTTATAAAAATAATTTTAAATAATAGTAAATTTAATGAAAATTTTGATTTCACAGAGGGAATGATTTTTTTTCCGGTTCTTTTAAAATGGCCTAAAGTAAGAATATTTTTTCAGATTCACTGTATTACCCACTTATGTGACAGGGCTGCAAACGAACCGAACCGAATCGAACTTACTCCCAGTTTGAGTTTGGTTTGAATTAATTTCGAACTAGGTTTGGTTTGAATTAATTTCGAACGAACGCAATTTCGAATCGAACTCAATTTCGAATCGAATTTTTTACGAACTCAATTTCGAACTTCTTCGAACTTTGTTACGATTTACGAATATCCAAAATTTTCCAAATAGACAACAAAGTTTTCAAATATCTAAAGTATCAAAGTACAATTTAAATATCAATAGAAGTAGAAAACAATCAACAAAGTCTTAGAATTATTACAAACCCAAATATTATCCTAAATAAAAAATTAAAATTCATTACAACTAGGCACTAGCTACTGAAAAACCCTTCTAAAAAACCGTCACAGGTATCCAAAGCTTCAGCCATATATTTCGCTTCATTAAACTAACTACTGAACATCTACAAATTACTTTATAGATGCAGTAGCAAGGTTTTCAACATCCCACACTATTTTTGCATCATTAGCCTGGATTACCCGAAAACTCAGAATTCTACCATGAAAAGCAAAATTTCTAGTATCAACATGAACCAGATATCATTATCAGCACATACCTACTTGACAATTCAAAATTTCTAGTTGGACTGGGCTTTTTGTTTCAAGAAATAATTTTCAAAAGTCAGAATCGAGGGCAGCCTTATATTTTCATCAGCGAACATAAGTTATCAGCGGAAATTAACGGTTCACGTTTGAGTTAATTTCGAACTAAATTTGGTTTGCGAACCTATTTCGAACGAACTAGGTCCAGTTTGAGTTTGGTTTGAATTAATTTCGAACTAAGTTTGGTTTGAATTAATTTCGAACGAACTCAATTTCGAATCGAACTTTTTTCGAACTTTTTCGAATCAAACTCGAATCGAATTACGAACTACGAATTTTTTGTGCAGCCCTACTTATGTCACAAACAATTTTATTTCTAAACTAAAACTCAGTTTACGCAGAGGGAGGGGAATGAGAAATTACTGTACGGAGGGGAAACGTGGCCAACCCGCCCAGTCAGGTGCGACTTCAACTGCTCAAGAAAAAGAGAATCAGAAAGGAAACGGAGGGGAGCAATTGAATTCCTGTCCAGTCGTCTGACTAGGCTTGTCAGTACTGTCAGTCAGAGCTCTGGTATTAGACTATTAGACCGTCTTGTACTATTGTTTACCTCACCTGCTCAGTCAAATATGAACCTGATCCACAAAGTATTCTCTGTCCTTTTCTTTTTAGATTTTACTCTCTTTTTTCTCTTAAAACAAGCCCGTTGTCAGTCTCTGTCCTTTGCTTTGGTTTTGCGGCATGTGACGCATTGTGATACATGCTGTTTTTTTTCTGTGCCACGAGGGGTCACTCAGATTCCTGGATTTTTTTTAAAAACAGTAATTAAAATAATAAAAGTTAAAGAAACGACATGATTGCGGAGTTTGTTATAAAAACAGCAAAAACCGAATAGGCTATTCGGTTAAGGGATTTTTTTTTACTTCACCGAATAGCCTATTCGGTTAAACCGAATTTTCACAAAAACAAACACCCGGAGTATGTGATATTTCGTGTAACACCCCTAAACCGAATAGCCTATTCGGTTTAGGGATTTTTTAGCCTAAACCGAATAAGCTATTCGGTTTAGGGTTTTTTTTTTATATATATAACACCAATAAGAGCAAAATAAAGAAATCTAAGACTGAAAATTTGATTTAAATTATTTGTTAGATTACTTCTTTTGATTTATAATTAGCAAAAAAAATAAAAAAAACACTAAATAGAAATTATGTTGAATTACACTATATTACAATAAATTATGTTGAATTACACTAAATTACGCTAAATTACAATAACTCCGCTAATTATGCTGAAATACCGAAAATTACGCTAAAATAGACCGATTTTGTGCCATCTTTCATGAATCATAAAAAATAGTAAAAAAATTCTGAAAATAATAAAAACTGGTATTCTACAAGTTCATTATGTAACTAATTTACTGAGCTACTTGGATTGAATAATAGAAACGAAAATCTTAATCGGAAACTTCAACTCAAGTTTTGAGGCTCTTCCCTTAGTTTTTTGGCGATTTTGAATTTTGGAATCCAGCATTGCTAGCACGGACGCATGCGCATTTTCGCAAGCTTTCCGAAAAGTGGTCATTTGCTGAAATCGGACACTCGAGCGCCGTTTTATAACCGTTTGAAGTTTCGCCGTTGTTTTTCGCATTTTCAGTGAAGATGTCGTCCCTATTCATATGTAATTTAGCGTAATTAACCGTATTTTAGCGTAATGTAATGTAATTTAGTGTAATTTAACTTAATTAGTATAAATATGCTAATTATATATCAAAAGAAGTCAAATAATTTAAATAAAACATTCAAATTTTCAGTATTAGATTTCTTTATTTTCAGTCAAATAATCTTAGTCTCTTAAAAAAAAAAAAAAAAAAAAAAAACTTAACCGAATAGGCATTTCGGTTAAGCCCAAAAAAACACCAAACCGAATAGCCTATTCGGTTAAGCTCTAATACGGATCTTCTGTGGCCATGTTTCCACAACCCCCGTTAAAACCGACTGCTTAACCGAATAGGCTATTCGGTGAAGCAAAAAAAAACTTAACCGAATAGGCTATTCGGTTTTTGCTGTTTTTATAACAAACCCCGCAATCATGTCGTTTCTTTAACTTTTATTATTTTAATTACTGTTTTTAAAAAAAATCCCAGATTCCTCATATTTTGTTTTTATTTATTAATTTACCATATCGAAATGCGGTGGGAGAAGCTTGACGAGTCCATATCCTCAAAAATACCGAAATTTTTATCGATGCCATTTAAAAAAAAAAATATCAGAGTCTCCAGTTCAATTTGCAGCCTCTCAAAAATATAAATATCAGTATGTTACAGTGAATTTTTGAGTTTTTAGGGGACCTCAACGTCAATCTGTGCCCCCCCAAGAATGGGGCCGCATAATGACTTGAAGGCTCTGGTATTTTTCGAATTCCCCATAATTTGTGGTTTTTTTTACAGTGGTATTAATAAAAATTTCAGCCTTTGAGGCAATAAAAATATTTTTGTTTAGATTCAGACCGTTCGATCAGAATCCGAGTCAATTCAGCCTGAGTTAAATACACGTAGTCTTTTTAATACTCGTACAGATTTTGATCAGACGGTGCAGATTTAAACATGAATATTTTGCCACCTTAGGTAATATGAATTCGAGCATGATGGGTGGGTCTTTTGTTCAAGGGTTTTGAACGGAGTCTTATTTGAAGTTAGATTTAAATTGTTTGATTTGTTCAAAATTTGCATGAAAAAATTTAAATTTATGAATCAATTAAATTAATTAAGTTCTAAATTCGTTCGCATAAATTTTAAAATAGATTTGGGCAATTTAGGTCCGACTCTGCATAAAATTTGTTTAAAGTTCTTTGGACAAAACCCAGTTTCAAAATAAAGATGAGCATTTGAACTTTCTAATTTAACACAATAAATTGTTAAAACAAAACCCGTCTTATAATTTTTTAGTCAACCTATGGTACTATGGACTCAAAATTTCAGTTTGAAAGTTCAAACAATCAATCTGAATCGTTTAACATAGTCTCTATATGAATATGTACTAGTAAACTAAATTTTATATTTTTAAAAATGCTTTTACTATTCTTTTAGATGGATAGAAAATCACATGATCTGAAAAATTCTGGACTATAAAAAAAACAATAAGTTTCCATCGATCTAAAAAATAGTAAAGAAAATTCTAAAAAATATAAAATTTAGTTTACAAGTACATGTTCATATTAAGTCCATATTGAATGATTCGGATCAACCGTTAGAATTTTGAAAACAAAGATATTGATATGTAGTATAAACCAATCCACGTTATGTATAGTACCATAGCCTCACTCTTTTTTTCTTTTCTTTTTTCAAAATAAGGTTACGCCCTCACATTTTGTTAAATAAATTAAAATCAGTGCTATTTGAAATTACAAAAGAAGATAAATAAAAACTAAAAGAAAGCGAAAAAGAATTGTTCATTCATACATTTATTCAATGAAATGATCTTCCATTACTGATTTGTGAACCGGAGATATTGTGCATCACTCTCGTTTAAATATTTTATATTTTAAGAAAAATTCTTAGAGAATGTAAAGTATTTTTAATTAAAATAACACTATGGAGTATGTTTGAATAATACATTAAAATAATACTTGATTAAAAATAGTGATATTTTAAGGTGCACAATATACTTGATTAAAAATAATATTAACTTTAGATTAACACTGTTTTATATTATTTTATTTTTGACGAATTCAATCTAAACCTTAAGCAATATTGTATTATCTATATTCAGACATATAAAATGTTACTTTATGAAACTCTTCTTAACTTTTGGATTGTAGGTGTGAGGTAATGTAAAAATACTACGTAAAATTAAAACATATAAAGAGCGCGATGAAAAACTTCAAAAAGGCCTATTAGCTCAGCTGGTTAGAGCGTCGTGCTAATAACGCGAAGGTCGCAGGTTCGAGACCTGCATGGGCCATAATTTTTACCATAATATTTATTTTTGAATTATAGGTTAACAGGCCGATATTTCTGGGCCCCATTATTGTGTAATCGCCCTTACCCAACATCTGGCCTTGTTTTCAATTGACTTGCTCAGTTGATCTATTGCAAAGATTTTTGTTTAAAATCCTTTGAACGCATTAATTGAACGCATTACAAGTGGTAAAAAAATAATAAAAAATAAATGCATTATTATTAACTTATTAATATTATTTTTGACCGACTTCATACTAAATTAATTTGAAATTTGAAAATTTATAAATTTAATATTTAAATACATTATTTGTGAAGAAAATTATTTTTAACGATTTAAATTTGTCATTTAAAATCATTTTGATAAATTTTAAAGTTAAGATCATAAAAAATTTAATGAACTACTCAAAATAATATTTAATTTTTTATCTTAATTTTCCCTTTCCTCTCCCTTATTCCTAAAAAATTATTTACTGGAGCAACAACGCGGTCCCCAACTGTTTTCCATCCTATGTGTGTTTGTGGAGCACGCCCTTATTACTGAACCGCTTTCTCCAGGAGTCCAGGGTTTAGGGCTTAAGAGTCTACTTCCTCCTGATGTCATGTGGCGTTGGTTGTCTGGCTCGAGCAGAGACAGGTGGGGTATCCGACGGCTGTCGTCGTCTATCCGGCACCGCGTGGTAGACGAGGGAGACTGGTCCTACTCGTCCGAGTGGTGGGACCCGGCGTCAGACGGCCACACCATTTTCCGTAAGGTCTCCAACCACGGCAATGGCATCGTCTCTGTTGCCACCTCTCCCGCTTCAACACCAGTTAAATTCCTTTTCTCTCGCCTCTTCTTTTGATTGAACAAATAACTAAATGAGCTACTTCAAAAATAGAAGCGATTGCAGATGCATTCAGTTGGGCTAACTGCTGTTGACTGTTGAGTAATAACGTTAACGGGTGCTTATTTATAAGTACCAGATGCCACTGGGTGGTACTGAGTTGAGCCCTTTTTAATCTAAAAGCCTCAAATAATCATATTTAAAGTAAAACTGAATTGGATTCTGACCTTCTCATACATTCAGTTAGTGGAGCAGTGGTTTCAGACTGAGAAGTGGCTCCAACACAGGTATGCCAAAATGCACCCAGAATCGAATAGCAAAGACCATCAATTTAAGGTGCTTGGGTACCAGTGGCGCACTCTCAGGTTTAATGATGACACTCGTCAGAGCACAGTTAAAGTGATGGCTGCTTGTCAACCATCTGATCCAGGATCAGTGATCTTGATGCAACAATCTCACTGCCTGGCTGTTCCCTGTATGTTTCCTCAGACATTATTTTATGGGTTTCCATTCTTGTTACAATTTTGTATTTAAATGATACTTATGTTTGTTAGATGTGAAGAGCATGGTATCAGTAGGGTTGACAGCTCTGGCCTCTTCCTCATTTGATCTCCTTCAAGCTGTTTTAGGAAAGAAGAGCATGAACATTTTGTGTATCGGCCATGGAGGTGGTACCATACCGCTCTTTCTAGCTAGTAAAATAAAAGGTGAATACTTCGCTTTTGTTATACTGGTAATGCAAAAATCATAGACTGAGCTAGCAAAATCTGACCTGACCTGAATTACCTATGGATGCACTGAACCTGACCTGACCCTGTTTGCTTTTTTTTAAACTGACCAGCCAAACCTTATTCAATCAGTAATCTGACCAACCTATAGTCAAGTATGATCCACACTGGACTCAACTGAACCCAAACATCCAATTACCTGACCAATCTTAAACCAATCCGACCTGCAATTAGTACCTGATCCAACCTGGCTGGAAATTTAACTAGAATCTGAATGTTGCCATACCATTACAAATAAGCTGATCCCATATGAACACAAACCTGAATGCAATTTTTGCCGAGTTTAGAACATCAAAGATCCGAATAACCTGATGGTTCTATGACCCACCTTGATGCCAAAAAACTGATATCAGTATGAGCCTTAAATAATCTGAATACACCAAAAATCAGTCCAAATGAACCAAGACCTGATTTTAGCTCTGAACCACATTCACCAGTTTCAACTGCCTTTAACCTGGCTAATACCGATCCTTTGTTATTTTTTATTTCTTTATGATTTAGGTGCTAGAGTCCATGTAGTGGAAATTGACCCGGTTGTTGTACAAGCCTCAGTTGAAGCAATGGGCTTCCCTTCCTTTAACCCAACTCATCGATTCATATGGGATGAAACCCTAGAAAGCCGAATTTCTATTCATGTATCTGATGCACATGATTATATCCAAAAAGATTCGAACATATATGACTTAGTTTTTGTCGATGCATATGATGGGAACGACATATTCCCTTGCAAGCTTTGGGATATTAATGGGGATTTCCTACCAAACCTTGTCAACCGGGTCAACCCAGTTCATGGCACAGTTGTGGTCAATCTTCACTCAGACTGTGATGTGCCTGCTGGAGGTGATGACTCTCCATTCTTCCAGAGTTTGTTGCCTTTGGGGAAGTATGTGCAGAAAGTTTGCAGGGCTTATAAGGGGCACTTTGGGGAAGCATTTACAGTGGCCGTGCCGGAGTTGTGTAACATTACTCTTGTTGCATGTAAAGGGAAGATTTTCGATAACAGGAACTTACTCTTGAGTCAGCTTGCATCGAAGTCAAATTTGGTCGAGTCACTGTTGAATTTGAAGTTTTCTTGCTTGGATTATGTTAAAAGGGGGCTTATGTTGGTCAAGTGATGTTCTGTAGCTTTTATTTATTTGTTATATTTTTTCATTATTTTTTTTAACTTCCTTTGTTTACATTGCATTTTCCATTATGTCATAAATAGCCAGATACCTTCAATTTAAAAAAAAAACCTCATATTGAAGCTCTTTTATATTTAAAAAAAAAACATGGAAGATGATTATGTGAGTTAGATGCATTTTACTTCTGATGAATCTATGTTTCTTTTTGTATTTAACCTTATTAATTAGGAAGTCTCTTTTGCATTCTGACAAGGAGGTAGTTATTCCATCAAATTTAGAAAAGAACAACGGTGGACTCTACCTAACTTTTGCTAAAATTAGGATAATTCGATGTCTTGCATAATCTTCATAAAAAAGATAAGTTGATATCTCCTCCTATTTTCCAGGAACAGTTCTTTTATGCCCCAAGAACAACCCTCCCTAAGCTGTAATCTCTCTTCAATCAAAACTGTCAACCTAAAATAGCACTCTTGCTATACCTCTCCACTGACAACCCCATCAAACTCCCTCCACCAATGTCTGTGGCGGGGACCGCCACCCCTACGGTGCCTGACCGTGCATCAGTCTCCCGCTCCAAATCCAAATCCAAATCCAAATCTATTAGTGGACCAGGCTCGGGTTCTAGGTCCGGCAGTGGTGGGTATTACCCGTCACTGCCTCCTTTCCCTTTCAACTTCCACTTACTCGAGGTAACAGTAATATCTGCGCAAGACCTGCAACCAGCTGGCCGCTCGATGCAAACATATGCAGTTGCATGGATCGACCCATCAAGCAAATCCAGGACTCGGCTTGACGCTATTGGATATACTGACCCATCTTGGAATGAGAAGTTTGTATTTCGCGTGGAGGATGCTGTGTTGCGATCTGACACCTCAGTTGTCAGTGTGGAGATCTATGCACGTGGATTGGTCTTTCGTTCAGACAATCTGCTCGGCACTGCACGTGCACTGATCTCCACATTGCGGCCGTCCCTTGCCACTCAATTCCATGCTCTTCAGGTTTTATTTCTGTTAATTTGCACATCTTATTCACAATCTCCTCATTAAAAAACTCTGAATGGAGCAATGAAAGCCGTTTTCTCGTCTACCTTTTTCACAAAGTCATTGCTTAACTAATATATCTCCGAATGGAATTATGTGTGTTTTAAATTTCATTTTTGTCATTGTGCAAAAGAATTGCAAAGTTCTTCAAACTTTTGCTTTATATTTTATCAAGACCTTCTTGGAGATAAAATAACTTAATCTCACTATTTTCATTCTTTTCTTGAATATTGATGACATTACTAAATAGTCCATTTGGGGTGGTGGATATTTCACTTGTATAGCAATATCAAGTCATGGCCCTTCTTGGAAATAATCATAACAAATCAAATATCAAAGCACCTTGTGTAATGTTGCAACTTTGCCCTGTGCATTGCAATTGAATCAAATTTCAAATGTACAATAAACCATACTGCACTGAATTATTCTTAATTGACACTGCTTATGTATAGGTTCGACGCCCCAGCTCACTGCGCCCGCAAGGGATTTTGAATATAGCGGTTTCGCTTCTTGATGGCTATGCAAAATCACTTCCACTCTACCAAGACCTCAACCGGTCGTATAACGTCAGAGAGAAGACAAGGATTGACAGCAGCAAGGAAAAAGGCAGAGACGCTGCCAAGAGAAGGACAGAGAGAAAACAATCTTACAAGCACAAGGGGAGCTCTAAGGGGTGGCGTTGCCTTAACCCGGCAACAGACTCGGGCGAGATACAGATAAAGCCAATTGACGCAAAACCATGGGTTGTCAAGAGGGTGAGTTTCAAGGAGCCATGTTTAGATTAATTGTTGTCTATCAAAAAAGCAAATATTTGGGTAACAAAAGATTGGCATTTGCATCTTCAAGTTAATTTTATGCATACATGCGTGCTTGTTGTAACATTGTATTTTTATTTTTATTTTTGGGTTTTTTGGGGAGTGTTGATTTAGGAGAAATAAATTGTTGTTGAAAGTCGAATACTCTTTGTAATATTAGCACAACTTTGGACGGAGGTCAATTTGGGTCCGATGCCCATCGGACTCAAAGTGAGTTTGATGGGTTTGATGACCGTCAATCTGCTTTAAGATCGCTGCCCGCAACTTTCATGTCTGCTTCAAAATTTGTGCGCATGAATCTTAAAGCAGATCGGACGGTTCCGAAACCCATCGGACCCAAACTGCTCTCCTTTGGACGTGATACTACTAGTACTACCAGCATTTTATTAGTAAATCATTTTTGTGGAGTTTGATGCTGTACAAACTTTTGATGATTGAATTCAAACAACATTTCTCAGTTCTTACCTAATATATGGATTAAATGAATGGTTAAGTAGCACCTTTGAGAAATATGCGAGGCATCCCGGTAATCCAAAACGAATTAATGTACAAGCAGGGGGGAAAAGATAAAAGATATTGATAATATTATCTTGAATTTATAAAGCGCATGAGTCATATAATTTTTTTTTCATTTTAATTCTATCGTTACATGAAGACAAAATAACGGTGTAATATCTATACTCGGAAGAAGTAATCTAGCACTACATTTTTTTTTTTTTTTTTTTACTTTTGCAAAAATTGTGAAGTCGTGAGGAAAAATCAAAATCTCAATTTTTAGATAACTAATAGTCTTAGAATTCTTTTTTAGCCAACTGTACTACCTCTCCTCTCTCCTTTCTCCTAGTACTACATTCTCATTAACACCAACTGGTGGTGTATAAATGACACTGGTGATTTTATTGAACTATTAAACTGTTAATGAGAATTATATATATTAAATTATTAAACTGTTAATCCTTTGACCTGGTGATTTTATTTAAAACAAAATTTTAGGATCATGAATTTTGAAGTGTATGCTTTGCTTGTAACATAAAATAAAAATTACCAATTCATACCTAAGTTCGATTTTTGAATTGCAACACAGAGAAAAAAGAACTGGAGTTAGCAGCAACAACAAAAATTTGAACATATTTCTTTTTCCATCGAATGAGAACTTTTAGCCTACAAGATGAATTAATCCGTCCATTAATAGGCTATTATATTTTTGACTATTCACAAGGTGCTTCAAGATTCGTACAAGATATAATGTACGAGCCGAATTCAAACTCACCGTCTGAGATACCTTAAATGATATGAATTCATATTTACAGTCCCCAAATTCGATTCATCACAAAAAAATCTTGTGATTATCCAACTTTAATGCATCACAACAAATCTTGTGATTATCCAACTGGAGTTAGCCAGCGTCACAACCAGTTCCTATCCAACAACATGATCCGAGTGAACCTATTGATTATTCCTTCTTCTTCTTTTAATTATTTTTTAAGGGAGATATTTCATGTATATTTTGTAAAAATTCGAAATTATTATTTTTTTGTTTAAAATTCATAATAACATATTTATCCTTCTAAATTTTAAAATCTTATAAATTTACCCAAATTATTGTCTTTTCTATAACTCATTTTTTATTTATAAAATTCTTATTTTATCTTTAATAAAAAAATGTAGTTTGTGTATAAAATATGTCTAGAACAAATAGTTTATTTCTCTGCTTATAACGCATACACAGTGATATTTAGATATACATTTGTGTACATCACAAGTACAAAAAATGAACCGTTTATTTTCACACCTGAACAATTAGAAAATTGAACAATTATTAAACATGCTATATAATTTTAATAAAGTATAAAATGAATACTTTATAAACACAACAAATTAAATAAATTTGTGGGTCTTTAGAACAAATATGATGTTATGAAATTTAAAGGGAGATATACGTAATTTTTCAATATTAATGAGCGGTCAGAGTCAAACATGCAAACGTGGAGCGGCTTTTTCCTCCTGTACAGCTGTACTGAGCAAAATTGGCCACGTCATTTTCTCAAGCGCGTGCCCGTGATCCCATATTCCCATGCCAGTTCCCTAGCTGTATGGCTGTAATTTGATGTTGCTTTGGCACCATGTATTTTTTTCAAAAGTGTTTTCTCTCCTTTTGCAAATGCACCCAACTTGTAACTAAAATCAAGTAATAACATAAATTATGAAATGGTGAGATATTTATTTTCAGTTACATTTAGGAACAAATTATATATTAAGATATAGTTGAACTTGTATAAAATATATGATCTCTATGTTAAAATTGTTCTGCATTCTTTCCATTTCAAATCTCAAAATTACCAACTTTAATTTCTCTTTTCGGAAAACATAAATTTCTTGCTTTTTTATTCCTTGACAGTATTTTTAGAAAATTTCCGCGCTGTTAGCAAACAAATAATGTGTGCCATCTTTTGGGATCATAACTGTAGCTGTTGACCGAGTCCGAATCCTCTGAGGTAACTCAACTTTTGATTTTGGATCCGGACCGTCTGATCAGAATCAGACTAATTCAATCCGAGTAGAATGCACAGGATCTATTTAATATTCGTGCCAAAGCAGATCACACGGTCCGGATCTAAATTCAAAATTTGAGTTACCTGAGGTCATATGCATTCCCCTTGACCAAACTCTAAACTATAACTAGAAAGACCTTCTCAATCTCAATTTCTACAAAGAGAAAGAGAGAGAGAGGAAGGGAGAAATGGAGACTTTACACAGGACAAAGAGCTCTTCAAGTCCGGACCTCCTTTCTCTCCTCTCCTCTTCGAATGAGCAACCCCACAAGAGAACCAACTCCGCCACCGACCTTGCCTCCGTCATCGACGTACCAGCTCCTCTCCAGTCGGATCCATCGTTCTCCATCTACGCCAACGATCCATCTTCGAACGATTTAAACCAGAAACTAGACACCATCTATCGTGATTTCACCTTTGGCTCCGAGTACCCGGATCCAACAGAAAGTACAGAGAAATGCGATCATAATGCCGTACCTTTGTTTCTTGCAAGGGGCTTAGGGATTGATCGCCTTGGATCAGAGTTATTGGATGTTGGTGAGCTGATGAAAGGGAAGCGTCCCGTTTCTAATGGAAATGGAGAGGAAAATTTGGTGCTTGACATGGAATTGAAGAGAATTGTGGAGGAAGAGCCGGACAATGCAACGGCATTAACAGATTATGCACAATTTCTACATCAGGTAAGAGATCTCGTTAGAATTCTTTTTCCCTTTTATAGGAGCTATGTGTTAATTTTTCTTTTATAAGAAAGACGTTAAAAGAAAATTTGAAGGGAATATATATAATGAACCTTTTCACATAATCCATGGGATAGTAATTAAAGGGCACTTCTGAAAAATTTCTAATAATAATAGTATATATACAAAGATGATCTCATGCAGGTTTTCCTCGCCATTGTCATAAATTAACTAGTTGTGCCTATAATAAGTGGCAAATAGACAACTCTGGATGTTTAATTGAACCGAACATTCTCCTTTACAAAGTTCCAAAAAATTGAAGTATCTGCTTTGTGATCTTTATTATAGTTATTGTTTAATTGAAAAAAGATTTGTTGTATTATCTTTTTTGAGTAGAACAAAGGAGATGCCAAGAGAGCCGAAGAGTACTATTCACGTGCTATACTGGCCGACCCCACCGACGGTGAGATAATGGCTCAGTATGCTAAGTTAGTGTGGTACCAGCATGCTGACGTGGAGCGATCTCTCAGTTACTTTGAGAAGGCGGTTCAGCTCTCTCCAGAAAACAGGTGCAACCATCATAGTGTGCTTGTACTAGCACCAACAATACCAGCCAGATTAATTTTGATCATGTCTCAGGGAAGTCTTGTGTCAAATATTGATCTTGAGTGAGAGAGAGAAGTTGAACTGTTGGTATACCTCTCTCCTTGATTATTCTACTGCTACACTCAAAATTCAGACACTCATGCCAGAAAATGGGAAAATAAGACACTGCATGCTTTCTAATGGTAATAGCAAAAATTACCGAGTACGGAAAACCACTTACTGCTTATTAATTTAAAAATGCTATTAGATTTTGTTTCTTAGTAACTAAAAATGATAAAAAGTAATAACAATTTGGATATTTCCAGTAGGATGATGCTTTATTCACTTAATTTCTCTAGAAAAGTGGCACTTTTGGAAGGCCTATTAACTTGTTAATATATACTGTATTTAGTTGATATTTTGTCAAAAAAAAAATTAGGTTTCCTAATGGACCACTGTAACAAGGTTGCATAATTCACTATACTTGATTTATTGTTATTCACAGTAGACACAATTTAGTACCTTTCTCTTCTGTGATATGATACTGTCTGTTGTTTATTATTAAAAGAGCTAGTTTTGTATCAGCAGCGGCTTGTCCCCATATTGGGTTTAACAGTGCATATTAGATGCTGATTTTCTGCAAGAGTTGAATGGCAAATTATTACTATTTTTCAGTCTCGTTTTTAATAATAGGAACTTGAGGGGCTTCTTATTATAGTAGTGTGCACACCGATCATAGTGCTAATTGGTAGTTCTTTGCAGTGACACAGAAAATATATTGAATTAATTCAACTTCAACAATAATACAGTCATAATTATAAGTTCATTGTATGGTCCGGGTTGTTTAATTCCAAGGCCAGACAGAGTTTCCTTTTCTCAGTTTGATTAATCAAATCCATTAGCTGTGCAATAACATTGGAAATTTAGAACTGTTGGGTCATTTACAAATTGCATTGTTTGTGGGCATGACTAACTTTTAAAAAAATTATTCTGAATTTACAAAATTTGTGTTTACAAGTTTCTAAAAATAAAAAAACTTGCATTATTTGTCTGCAGATTTTGTACTTTCTTAACCCGGTGTAGCTTTACTGAATTTAGCATTTTTGTCAACTTTTGTTATAGCATTACAAGGTCCTATGCAAGAGAAGTTACTTTTATTAACAAAACCATATAAGAAATGGCTCCAATATACTTTGCTTACTATCTTTGCAATTTCTTGTCTATGCAGTCATGTTTTTGCGGCTTATGCGGGGTTCCTGTGGGAAATTGGTGATGATAACGAGCATGGCAATCAGAGCAATTTCCAATCTGAGTTTTCTGACCAAGTAGTGTTTCAGGATGAAGCACCAGTTTTGACAACTTGAGCTAAGAATATGTTATGTAATAGCAAAACTAAAGCTAAATTGTAGATATCAATAAGATCTAGCACATATTAATGTGGATGTCAAAATAAGGAATAAAATGGTCTCAAGGACATAAAGAGACAAATTATACAAGCTATACTTCCGCACGATTTTAGGGAAATTTTGGCAACTCTTTTCTGACTGACTCGCCATCTAGTAACTTCACAGAATCCCATAAAGTGGTACAAGGAGAGGTAGGAGGAGCCACTTTTATTACTTTTGATTAACCTATGTGCTAGAATACTATTTGTTTAGAGTAGACAAAACGATAAACCAATAGATGAAAATGATTTGCTTTGATCATAATTAAAGGATTCCAGTAGGTAACAAAACCAGAGATGGCAAAAATTGCAAAGACGCTTAATAATTAAAAAGACAGCTCTCGAGATAAACACATTAGTAACAAAAACGCTTCTCTGCATTACTAGACATGCTTCCTCTTCCAAAACTTGTACAAAAACTAACATATGAAAACAGACAAAAATGCTTAACAGAAGCCCATTCCAAAATAGCCGAGCTAGGTTACACCTCAATGTAAAGCTCTCTCACTTGACAAAATTACTGCCAATCCAATTATAAAGGTACTAACAAATTGCATAGCTTCCTGCAAAATTACCAAATAGGACATAAAACTGAAGAGCTTAGCAAAGAATCTTCTTAAAACTTTCCTATGAGGCAGGTCCGTTTCTAGAAGCCTGACCCCTTCGCAGGGACCCAGGCCTGTTGGCATAATCTCGGTCATTAGAAGACCTGCCCATACCACCGCTATAGCGACCTCTAGAAGGTTCTGAAGGGTAAATGCCACTACCTCCACCACCCACCCTTCCTAGAAAAGTATTAATCAATAATTAGAACAGTATCTAGCACAATTTTACAAAAAAATGTTGTTGTAGGCAAGTTGAGAAATTTACTGGGCCCGTGAGATGTGGTGTTGTTAGGTTTTCTCCCCTCTACATAAATTGGCCTTCCTTTGAACTGGATAGGAGATGCCTGACAAAGATAGAATGGTAAAGGAATAAAATATCAGATGACCTGTCTCAGCATTCAGGTTGTAATTGCAACTCTGTTAAAGACAATGTCTAAATGTTGAATAAGTGAAAACCAACCTTAATTGCATTCTGAACACCTGAAGCTTCTTCAAAGTCAATGAAGGCAAAAACCATCCCCGTCTCCTGTAACAAACCAAAATTGAAAATTAGCAAAAGAAGTAGCATACAGAGTTTCAAGACAGTTCTCATCTTAGTACACCATGCTAGATTTCTGTCTAGATATATACCTTGCGGCTCCTAATGGCAATACCATTAGGCTTTAGGCGTCCAAAGGCCTTGAAAACATGCTCCATGTCAGCTATCTGGGTTGAAGGTGCCAAGTTTCCAACATAAACCGACAATATTTCACCTAGAGATGATTCAACATTGAAGTAAATTACCGATATTAACAAATGTAATAACACCAACAACAACAACAAAAAAATACCGTGTCCAAAACATACCTTCATCTTCAGAGATCGGCTGTTGAAGCGGCTCAGAGAAGGGCTTTTCAAGCAGAGGTGCTGTGTTTGACTGGGGAGGCTGAACAACAGGCGTGGCCCTCAATGTGCTTGTCTTGTTCAAAGGAGCAGGGTTGTAATATGGCATCTGCACAGACTGTGACTGCCCCTTTGCTCGCAACTGTTAAATACGACAACGGGAAATATATAAATTGTACCTTATTTAATTGAATTAAATTATTCATATCAAAGTAGAACTAATATATTGAAACTTACGACTGAAGCATAACTAAGCTTAGGTTGTTCGCCAAGAATAACTGGCTCGACTTCACGGGACTGAGCAGGCACTGGTACAGATTCTGGTTCAGGTCCAGGAGCTTCCACAGAGACTGCTGCCATGACACTGCTCTGGGATGGCTGTGGAGCTTGAGACAGAGCTGGTGTTGATAATGGTGCAACTGTTTCAGATTCTGGTTCTGAAGCTGGAGCTGAGGATGGCTGAGGCGGTTCAGGTTCCATCTCTGACACGTCTGGCTCAGGAATTGCAGGAATGGCCGGCTCTTGCAAAGGAGCCTCTTCTACAACTGGTTCTGGCTCGGGAGAGAGGGACTCAACTTGTGGCTCATGGATGCTGTACTTGTCAACTGTTTCACCCTCTGGTTGTGGCGGGGCAACTATCTCCTTTGACTGAACTTCTACATTACAGTATGGCAGTGTCAGATTAAAAGTACCTCGAACTACAATCTTTGTTGTTGAAAGAAACCTATTCTTTTGCTATAACAAATCAATTCCCACATATCAATACTGAACCCCAGTACAAACCACATACATTCATGGCTTATTCCAGCATAAAAGTCAATTTTGTAAGTTCACTATGCATCAGATCATATATCCAAACACAAGCGAAGAATGACCATACCTGATTCCTCGGGTTCTGGATTGGAAATCGGAATCTTGCCACCAAACCCATTTTGCATGAAAACAGGCAAGGATCCAACAAACTGAGGACCTTGCTCTTGGTCGAGGACGTGAAACATGTCGTTAAGCACAAAGTAGCCTTTCTCCTGAGGCGCCAAGAAGAAGTTCTGGATAAATCGGCGGCGGCAGGGCCAGTCTTGCATCTGCACAAGTCCTGAGACCATCACCAGGATCCCACCACTCCATGATTCAAGACAATGCCACGTCTTTATTTCTATAGTGCTAATGTTCAAACTCATGATCAAACTGTGGATTTGCTGATAAGAAACATTAGAAGACATGGATGTTACTATTTCAAAAGTGAAAGAGGTTTTTTTTTTCAATTTTATCAAAATGATTTAGAAATAAGAAAGAGAAGGTTACAAAAACACCCATTTTTCTTCTTTAAAAATTGCTGAAGGATGAAAGCAAAGAAATCAGTAATTTTAAATTCTTTTCTCAGTTTTATTACGAATGCATTATTGAACTGTTCCAATTTTTACAACTTGCAATTTTGAAAACTACAAAGTGAAGATGTAAGAACTGCAACCAGCATATTTTTAGAAGGGCTTAATTCTGTAGTATATAATTATGACAAGAGAATTCCAGGTCAAAAGAATTGAAAATGTTGAACTTTTGTAATTCAGCCCTTATTAGTACCCCCCCTAAGCATTTCCTTCTTTACAAGACAAATGATGTTCTGTAGAAGTAAAGAAATTGCAACTAACTATTTCCTCCACTTGAGACAGAAATAGCAATTCATGCCCATTGGGTAAATAATAACCAAAATTGAAATTATCAACCACTAGACTTATGTCGAAAAACAATAATGAAAGTTAAAATTTACTAAGTTCTCAATCAATTACTACCAAAATTGCATAAATAACAGAAGTTGGCGCAAATTTAGAAAAGATTTTACAGAGCTGATAGAAATCGTATAAAGCATTCATTTTCTAAGAGCATATTAAATAAATACCAGCATCCCAATCGCAGTTGA
Organism: Carex littledalei; assembly: GCA_011114355.1. NCBI lineage: Eukaryota > Viridiplantae > Streptophyta > Magnoliopsida > Poales > Cyperaceae > Carex > Carex littledalei. The sequence continues at coordinate 2,396,671 of CM022103.1, read as the reverse complement.
AGTCTCCATTGTAGAAATATCAAGTCTGACCATAGTGCTTGCATTATTGTAGAACTGATGAACCAGTTGCGGTCGCGTCTGAAGCATCTGATAGTAGTTACTTGCAAAGTACGAGCCAATCTGCACCATCCATTTCAATCCCTCAGATATGGTCGAAAAGGTAAGTTAAAGAACCAAAGAGTTACATTGCGACAAAATCAGGGGTAAAAAATCTAGCTGAATCAGATGCCATCTGACTGACAGTTTACAAAAAGGAAACAAATTTATATAACAACCAACATGATTGGTTATGCCCATTACTTGAATACTATGATTAGGTCGGAAAAGAAAACTGCTTTGGCAGAGCCAAAATCTGTCCTTCAAAAGATAGTAACAGTTACTCCAATACATCTTTGACCAACAATAGCACCAGACATGAACTCGCAAAATTGACAAATACAGCAGAGCATGCACATTATTCACCAGAAAGATGATAAACGGTCCGACACCCAAATCCAATCTGCTTGATTTATTTACCTGGAATTGATTGATTTGACCAGGAAACGGAGCCGCCATTTTTCTCTGTCAAACCCTAGATCCGGAGCACAACGGAAGCAAAAGCTCAGGCAGCAGATCCCGGATCCCACGATCCGGATGGGATCGATCGATCGATGCACAGAGGGAGGATGGAGAGATCGAGAAGAACAGGAAGAGATTATTTTATGTTTTCGATCTATAAAAGTTTTTTTAAAGTCGGTTTATTTTCACCCTTTATAGCCTCTCTCGTTGGGTTTTTCATCTCTTTCGGCTACGAAACTTGCGCCTCCATGAATTCATATCACCGACGGTACCGTAATAGGGAATCTTTTACAATTACTTGATCTGGACCGTTCTTTTTAATTGGCACGAATCTCAAAGCACAATAATACTGCCCCTCAGTCAGCCCGAATCCCAAACCGGCTGAGAGTTAATCTCAAACCGTAAATAGCTAATTGTAAAAGGGAATCTTTTACGGTACCGTCGAGGATATGGATCCGCGCCTCCATTGAGGTGCCTGATAATTACTAATTAGTTTATGGACACGGTCCACAAGATAACCTAGTCCGGTTTTATTATTAGGTCCGTTGTTTCTTTCTTTAAATATAAATAAATTAACCAGGCTTGAGCCCAGCAAAAAAAAAACAAGAAATGTATATTTTAGCCTTATATAGGGCCTCACTGATTTTTTTTTTCCCAAATAATTTGACCTGGGCTGAAGTTAACAAATGATGGGATGATGCAAGAAACAATACAATTAGGATTTTCTCAATTATCATTTAAGGAGAAAGCATAATTTGTAGATTGGCAATAGAAAAAACTTTAGAGCATTTATATTCTAACAACTCAAATGAATTTCTAAATAACTGTTAACTACTTTTTAGAAATTAAGATCTCTAAAGTTTCTAACTCTAACATCTCTAAAATTAATTTTAGAATTTCTATTAAGCCACAACAAGTTCAAAAGGAGAAATAACTTGAGCCAACTATTTGGTCAGTATAGAGTTTATAAACAGTTTCTTAATAAAAAAAACTAGTTTATAAATAAAAAACTCTCTCACATTTTTGAAACTGAATTAGAAACTGCCACATCATATTAGAAACTCTAATAATACCTGGGATGTAGATGCTCTTAGAAGGTATTTCAGGCCCATATTTCAATTTATTTTCCAAATTTTAATTACAAAACGAGAATGAGATCTGAGAGAGAGGACCGGTAAACGAAGAGAACTTCTCTATGGTGTTGAATAATTAGACGAGAGAAGATGTTATTTCTTTTAGGTTAGTTGGCGATGCTCAACCAATAATTTCAATAAATCAAATAATAATCTTAAGATATTACAATGGTTCACATGAAATTAAGAAAAATAGTAAAATAACAAGAGTGAAGTTATGGTGCTTTGTAATGATTATGCTTTAATTTTTATCTAGTGCGTATCTTGACACGAGACATGTTGTATAGAAGCATACTAAATAAATGTCCATTACAAAACACCGTAACTTCACTCAAATCACAATACCAAATAAACTAATCCAACCATAACAAAAGAAAAAAAAACAAAGCTTGTGATTTTATTGTACTAGCAATTTGTCAACCAACCTCCAATTTTGCTTCTCGTGGAAGTAGCCTGAAGTATTGAGGGGCAGATATAAAACCTAATTAAAAGTGACATACTTTATATATTTTAGTTCCTTATAAATAAGATTACACTATAAAAAACTTATTCAGCATTTTCAATCTCAATTATGTAACTTACAAGTATCGTGTTTCACTTGAAAATGTTAAAACTTTAATATGAAAATTCAAAATTTTCAATCTAATAAATTTGCTTAAAATCTTCATTTGTAATATTTACTGACTTGAGGACTACACGAAGTCAGGCGGAGTTATTTTTTTCTCATTTGCTCTCTCTCCACTCGTTTCCATCTGAGCCGCAACAACATGTGACACCAAAAATTTATATATAAGTGTCTCTAGTACATTTAACTTGTCCTTGTGAAGTGTGGACTAACCGAATTTGTACAAATTATAACAAATTACAACACATTTTTGACAAATTATTAAAATTTATATACATGAGGAAATTAATTTAGATGAAAAGTTTACAACACATTTTTGGTCTAATTATTTTTTTACAAAAGATTTCATATTTTAATATATGAAAAAATTTAAATGGTATACATATTTTTAAGGGGAATTTCATGTATCCCCCCTCAAAAACTTTAATATTACGTATTTTCCCTTCTAAAATCAATAACTTCATATTTATCCTTTAAAATTGTAAAAACTCACATATTTATCCAATCCATCATATTTAACATTAATTTTATATTAGTTTCCATTTTACCCTTATAAAAATTAAAAGACATTAATTCTTGAGTCCATCTGTTTTGGCTACTGATTTGGCTTTGTATTGTACCTTTTGTACCGGCCATCGTACCAGTCCTATAGAATTGGTTCCGTACCACTTTAATTCTGGTCTGATACCATACTACTTGAAATTCTACTCCCAACTGTGAAATTCTTGTCTCCCTTTTATCAACTTGTCATTTTTTTTTTAGCAAAAAAGGTACTATATACAAAACAAGTTAATGGAAAGTTGTTTACAATCAAATTTGTAACAACGAACTGTAAGATGAAAAAATGAAAATCTTGCTCCTCTGTTTCCAGAGTGGCCAAGCAAATCTTGCTCCTCTATTTCCCTTTGCTTTTTGTGGATGACTTCTTCAAATCTCTTCTTGTCTGCCTCTATCATCTCAAAGTTAGCATCGGCTCAGTCATGAGGCCATTGAAAGAGCATCCAATCTCACTTGTCAAAATCTTATATTGGTCTTTTATATTTCACAAAGGGTCATCAATTGCTGGTACAAAGAAATTCAGATGGTACTTGTCTGAGTGGGACTCCTTCATCTTTAAACCAGTCTTCGATCTCTTCCCAGTAATGGGCTCCTCCATTTTTTACCCCAGTTTGAACCTCTATGCTCTTTCTCTTCTTCTCTGTGCCCTTTTTTCTCTTTCATGGTCTGATTTTCAATTAGGTATCAAATATCTATGTTCAATTTCGTAAGCTAGAGTTATTGGAAGAGAGAGTCTTTTAGAAGCTAGGTCAGAATTCTGATCTATTTGTTATCAAAGTTCTCATTAGTGGGTGCTAGTACAAGCATCTTGGACGATGCTTGAGCTTTTTCAGTGAGATTTCAGTAAAAAGATCTTATTAAGTTTCAGAGTTCAGACATAGAGAAAGAAGAGAAATGCAAGGGTATAATGGTCTATACTTAAATTTCAAAGTTTTAAATATTATCATTTAATTGTTTTTGGATATATTTTATATATTATAGAGTTATAATGGGTAAATACGTGAGTTTGTACAATTTTAAAGGATAAATATGTAATTAGTGATTTTGGAGGGGAAAATACGTAATATTGATGTTTTCGAGGGGGTATATGAAATTCTCTCTATTTTTAAAATAAATTAAGATTTCCCATAACTAATCTCATGGTACAACCGAACATTCATTTCAGCACATTCTCATAACCATTCCCGTGCATTTCCATGAGCAGTGACAAAGTCACGTTAAAGGAATGGAGATCAATTGACCTCTAATTTTTTTGCAATTTTTTTTTATACTTGTGCTTTATTTTCTATATAATTTAGAGTAAAATGCTACATATAGTGTGAAATTGATCCCCATTTGCAGCAAGAAAATTTTATATGACTCCATTTACGCTCGACTCCCGTAACTTGAAAGTCTGGCTCCGACTCTGTCCATGAGTATGAGTTTCCATAAATTAATTAATAGATTTCTGAATAAGTAAAATCTCATTTGGCACAATCATGTGACAAATAAAGACGCCGTTTCATTCAGATTTTTTTCTCATGGTAACCGTTAAAAAAAAAAATAAAGAAGCGCCATTTAATTATAATTCCAGCCGCTACTTTTCTTATAATTAAATTATTAATACCCATTCATTTTTTAAAGGGACACTCAAGCTATATTAGAAATAGGAGTTATTGTCAATCATTTTTATGGCCGTGTTTAAAGAGTGACAACTCTGAATTATTTTGATTGCGGATGAGTATTGCACAATAAAAACAAGATACTTTAGCCTAAGAATATATTTGACAAAAAAAAAAAAGACAAAATACTTTTAAGGGTAATGTTTTGCATGATCCAGAGATAATCTTATTTCAATTTAATTTACTTTAATTAAATTCTTAACTATGCGAACTTTCTGAAAATTTACCCAACAATAGAATATCATTCGTATATAATGAAAATGTTTAATTTTTTATTGATTCGTACCTAAGGAAAATACTGCCATTTAATCAATGTAAATATGTAAACAAATTAATTTCTTCAATTATGTACAAAATAACAAATGAAAATACTATTTTTTTTATTCTCAATTCGTTTATTGCGGTTCGATGAATAAAAGGTTTGATCTCAACTCATCTGAAATCCAATTTCATTTCAGTCCCAGTTCAATATTGAGGTTCAAATTAAAGATGCTTGTACCCATATTTATTTCAGAAGTTTTCTTTGTTGTCATTTCGTATCCGTTACTCTATAAAATAATTAGACCAAAAATGATTGACAATATTGAGGTTCATACGTATTATCCGATATGTATCTTTATTGAGAAAAAGATTTGATAGCTCATTTCGTATCCGTTACTCTATAAAATAATTGATAAATATTAAATTACGTATGTTATTTTTTATTTATACATATAAATATATAAAATTTTGTTATTATGATTAAATTGATTTATACAACATTTTATATATTTTTTTATTAAGTAATTTATGATAAAATTAATTTATCCAACATTTTATATTATTTTCTAATTATCAATTTGTGACAAAATTGAATTATACAATAATTTATATCGTTATATTTGATTAATGTAACTTTTAAACTATTGGGATAAAAATTTTAATTTCTATATTTTATGATAGTACATAATGTGTTCGATAAATAAATTAATTTGTTACATATTTAGATTAAATTATGTAAACTATTAATTTATTCGATAAATATCTGATTTTTGTTTCGTTATCTGTTAACAGGTAAAGATAAAGTATGTGTAAGGTCAAAACTTAAGAGCTAAAAAAATAATATGAATAGAACTAATTTTTTGCAGGTATTCATATGAAAATGCCTTCATCCGATCTGTATCTATTGACACCCCAGTAGAGGCAAAAACAGAAAAGACCATTTAACAAAGTTGAGGGGAGCCATGGGGCTTGAATCGTTGATTGGGTTGACTGAGAACCTCAACCCAAGCCCATAGTTCTTGACTGAGATCCTCAACCCAAGCCCATAATTTTTTACTGAGAACCTCAACCCAAGTTGAATTTGGATTCCTGTCTAGTTAGATCTGAGTAGTTTGTTAAGCTTCAGTACAAATTTTAAAGTGATCCGATAAATCTAATAGACCTAGGGTGAAAACGGAGCGAATACGGAGCGGATAGTGGTAAAACCAGTGTTTTAAAATGTGATTTTCATGTGGTATGCGGAAGTCCACCGCATACCGCACATATACGGTATGCGGCCGCATATGCGGATTTTTTTGCGGACTTATATATGCATATTCTTTGGTAAAATATTAATATGGCACCCTCAATTCAATTAAATATTTAATATGCTTTCAGTATTTCTGTGGATAAATCCGGGGACTCGTAGCAGCCAGATCCATGATTATGGATATATTAATATTTAAAAGGATGAAAGCATAAAAGCATGAATGGTTGCAGGTTATTTCTCAAATCAGTCAAAGCATGAAGCATATATTACGGCTGTATGCTTTAAAAGAATTAAATTATGGCGCATCGGCCCAAATTTACCCGGATGGCCCAATTTAAACCCTTACCGATCAATGCATTGCTTCGGAACTTGATAAAACCCTAGTCCCACAATTCCAACAGAGAACAATCAAACCGCTCTCCAGCCTATAAAAGAAGCCGTGAGGTGTTGTAGAAGTTACCTGAATGGGTTCGGACTCAGCTAATGGGTTTGAATATTTTTGGATCCGAACTCAGATAATGGGTTTGGATTCAACATGAGTTTTAATTTAAATTTGTTTGGATCTGAATCCGGACCTTTTTTAATAAATAATTTTTTTTAAGTGGGTTGCATTTGGTTTTGGTTAATGGCTGTTTATTAAATATGCGCCGCATAAAACATCATTTTATTACACTGGGTAAAACCATATCCATATCTCTTTTTTATTTTTCGGATACAGATACGGATCGGATATTAGCTGGATACAGATACGGATCAGATTGGATATTTATTAAAATAATATTAAAAAATATCAAAGTTCATAATATTTATCTAATTTTAATGGTGAATAACAATATTTTTCATAATATATATTAAAATATATGATATATATCTACTATTTGAATACGAATAATTGAAATATAAAACCATATCAATATCCACACGGATATTCGGATATCAGATATCCATATCTAATTTTTCAAATACGGATCGGATATTATCCATACCGTTTTTACCCCTAAATAGACCCCTTTTCTTTATTTGATTCAGCTAGAATTTATTCTAGACGGTCAGATACTGCAGATGATAATTACTCTCTGAAGTATCGTGATTGATAAGTCCTCTGATAGGTTTTTAAATGCTCTACTTTCTATAAGCTTATTTAGTTATTTTATTCCTCATTATTAAAAATAAATCTCATACAAAAGTGGAACCCATCCATCATAAATAATGGGTAAAAAAAGATACACATATATTTTCTCTTGTTTTGAATCCAAACTATGTGGATTCAGATCTACTGCTAAGTTGTATATACGTGTCAGAGAATTCAGAGGTTAAAATTATTTCCAAATTCCAAGTACTTACAATTCGTTGTTATTAAAATAACTAAATAACCCAAGATTCCCCAAGGCTACAACTGTAAGAAAACTGTAAGAAAAAAAACACAACGAGTTTCTGTTTAAAATGAAGTTGAAGGCATCGAGATGGGTGCTGGAATTGGCGGTACATGTCAGATCCAAAGTATTATTATTATCATTCATCTGTACAGTATAATCCGTTTTTTTATTGATATTGTTCTGTGATGCTAGTTGAACTCTTCGTTGGAAGGTGGAAGCAACACTCAAGCCAAATACAAAGGACGGTACAAGAGCTGTATTGGCACCGGTGTCCCTGCATCTAACTTGGAAGTTTTTTCTGGGAAAATGGAAGAATCAATGTTGATTCATTGAAATGCTGTTCCTTCTAACTGTATAATCCAGTCCGAAGCGAAATGCACAAGGTTCCTTTAATATTCATGCCTATTCCATCTCTGACCGGATTAATCCGGATTATGATCGGACGTCCCGGATCTAAACAGAATTTTTTTTTCATCTCAGAGGATGTGAACTGGGGGGAGGCGCGTTTAGTTGGAATTCGCATCCTCTGAGATATCAGCGCATGCGTGTTTTTCTGGAAAATCTCAACCGTTCAAATTTGTTTTGCACGAACCTCAAAGCATAAATTATATTGCCCCCCTGCGCTATTCCCGAATAGGCACCGTACATGTCAGTCATGCACGTGCTGAAATATCTCAGAGGATACGCACTCGTTTAGTTGGCACCACTCGCCAATTGAAACAGAGGCTATGGAATTATGCATAACGTGAAATGGTCCGTACTTCGGATCAATATTTTTGTTTTCAAAATTCTAACAGTCTATTTGAACCGTTTCAACATGATCTCCATATAAATATATAAATATGTACTTGTAAACTTAATTTTACATTTTTTATGATTTTTACAATTCTTTTTAGATTGGTTGAAAATCAGTGTTTTTGAATGGTTCAGAATTTTCAGATCAAGTGATGTTCTACCCATCTAAAAGAATAGTGAAAAAAAGTCTAAAATATGTAAAATTTAGTTTACAAGTACATATTCACATATGAGACTAAGTTGAATGGTTTGGATCAACCGTTAGAACTTTCAGACCGAAAATTTAAGTCCATAGCGCGGACAATATGCACTATGCATAGTACCACTCAAACAATAATATCATCATAGAAATCAAGTTCTTTTTTTTCATAAAAATACAGTCACAAACCTTTACAAAAAATTTGCTCCAAAAATTATTCCAACTATCAATTACCAATATATGATTAAAAAAATAAAAAAGAGCGTACATGCAATTTTTAGACACATTCATTTGATATCTCCGCAGATATTATTCATTTACAAGAATAAATTATAGACATCTTCTTCATTCAAAATTATTCATCAAAAATATTATTCAGAAAGACATCTAGCTTTAAATTAAGCAAATCAATTCTTTTTTTTAAGGTGGAGTTTAATTGGATTTTAATGAATGATCAATTAAATTACAATTCACTCAAATTTGATAACATCTTATCTAAACAAATGAGAACTTATTTAAATTTTAGTTCTTTAACTCGAGCAATATTTTTAAGGTATCAAATGAATATACTACAATAATCATATGCACGCTAGAATTAGAATTATCCTTGAAAAAAAAATCCCATGAACAAGAAAAGCAATTCGAGTTTTGTTGTAGTAGAAATAAATAAAAAAAATACTTGGAATCTAATATGTGACCCATGATGTTTAATTGGACTTCTCTTTCCAAAAAATAAAAGAGTTGACCACAAGAATAAATATCCCCAAATTCGGGACTATTCTTAAGGAAATTTAAAAGAAATGTTTAAACGCATGTTAGGTGTAGGTAGGGGTGAGTAAATCGCTCACAACTCGTAACTTGCTCGCTAAATGCTCATTAACAACTCGCTCATTAGCAACTCGCTATAACTCGCTCATTAACTTAATGAGCCGAGCATGAGCATACCCCAACTCGCTCATAACTCGCTCATTAGCTCATTAAGAAATTAGTTACACAAATCCTGTCACATCTAATCCCCATAATAGTATTTAGTTCTGTAGCTAAATTTTTTGAAACTATTTGGGCGGCAGCAAAATTTTCACAAACTGGGTTATATTCCTGAGCTATTCTTATTCATTCATATTAGGCATATACAGTATGGTACTGGGTTAGTATATTTCTAAATTATGTTAGTATATCCATTCATTTTGTTAGTATATAGATTCTGTTAGTATATCCATTCATTTTGTTACTGTTTGTATATTTCTAAATTCTACAATTTTATTATTGTTTTGATAATTAAAATTTGTAGGTACGTGACAAGCCGTGAGAACGACAAGAAGATAATTTGTTTGATTTTGTTAATTTGCTTATGGACAATTTTATGTTAAATTATGTATTGTTTAATTTGCTTATGGATAATTTTTTGTTAAACTTGCTTATGGACTATTTGTTAAATTATATAAATAAAAATTAGTTTTTGAATGATGTATTTTAAACAACTCGGTAACTCGCTCAGCAACTCGCTCTAACTCGCTCATTAACAACTCGCTCTAACTCGCTCATTAACAACTCGCTCATTAAGCTAATGAGCCGAGCATGAGCATACCCCAACTCGCTCATGCTCGCTCATTAATCACCCCTAGGTGTAGGTGATGTCCATAAAAATGGATTTTTTTTTTAAATAGAATCAATTTTAAATATTTCAATAGAAGAAGTATTATTGATTTATGTTTTGTAAAAAACAACTAGAGGCACAGACATGTTTGCTCCACCGATCCGCAGGATCGATGGAGCTATTTACTATTGCTTTCTGTGGTTAGATTGTATAGATGGGTTATAAAATGGCTCCAAATCAATAGTGATTGTTTCGTTGAAAATATTAAATTTGATTCTATTTTTAAAAAAAAATCATTAAAATGGGTAGTTGGGTTTTACTTCCCTTCTTAATTTTTTAATTTAGATTCGTTCATTTGACTTAAGATTCAGGATTACATGTGAACCAGTCTCAAAATAAATAAAAGTTCCTCTTACTTAAATTAAGTTCAAATTTGTTAATTTTAAATTTCAGTGGATGATGATCAAAGTTTAATATGCTACTAAATATTTGTTTATAACTGTAGGCAACATGTATAGTGTCTAAAAAAATCTCCAGCAAGACAACCAAAATCTAATATCTATAATTTTGTAGATCCTAAATAAATAATATAAAGATAAATGTCAACTATGAATAATAAATTGGGTTAATTGTTCATATGCCCGTCAAAACTTCTGAAATTGTCTACTGTCCCATCAAAGCTTCACAATTATTTATTGACCCATTAATTTCAAATTATTATACTCTGTTCTCAAAATCATTAAAAGTCACTTCTCAAAACCATAAAAAATCTAATTATTATACTCTGTTCTCAAATTAAAACTAATATGAAAAATTTATATCATTATAAAATAAGAATGATATGGAAGGGGTGTTGGAAAAATGAAACGTAATGGACACCTTTTTAGTAAGACTATACTAACAAAATAAATAAAAGAGGAAAAATGATAATTTTCAAGCTTTGACAGAGAGTTAATAATTTTGGAGGATTTATAGGAAAATAAATAATTACAAAAGTTATGATGGACATATGAGCAATTTACCCCAAAGTATTTTAAATTACGAAGCTTACAGGTTAATTAACTAGAAAGTAATTTAAAAAAAATGTAGACTAACAACAAGTAAAAAATTCTTTAGGAGAGTTAATAATTTTTAGAAAAATGAAGCTTAGTGTTATATTTCTCGTTGTGAGCATAGTGACAATTGAATAATTCGGGTTCGGTTTGCGGGGTCAAAAATTCGTGATTAAGAAATAATTCGGGAAAATTTCTAGGAAAAAAAACCAAAAAAAATTCTAGGAAAAATTCGGGAAAAGTTCGGGAATAATTCGTATAATTCGGGAAAAATTTGTAAAATTCGCGAATAATTGAGTCAAAGTTCGGTCAACCGAATAATTCGGCGTTCGGTTCGCTATCACCAAAAAAACGAATAATTCGTGAATCTTGTGACTATGCTTGTCACTTGTGAGAGAGCAAATTATATAAAAAATTATAAAGTCGTTGTGAGAGAGAATTCGGAGTGTAAATATATGGAAATATATAAAGTGATGTCATTATAGAAGGAACGATGGTTACCAACAATGTTATTTTTCCCTTTTGCTTTGACGTATTATTGTAGATCAAGGTTTTAAATAGCGATTATAGCGGGGAGATAAAAAAAAAGCTATTTCAAATAACGTAGCTATAGCGGAACATACATAGTGTATTTTTTTTTTCAAAATTTATATTCTATATTTCTACTAATTATCAACATGATCAATATTAGAGAATTGAGTAACAATCAATGATAACTAATCTAAGTCTATACTTTTTTCAATCGTGCAAATAAGAAGAAAAAAAGAATCTACAAGGTAACATTATTTAATAGTTCATACTTGATAGTATTACAGATTATAATAGACAAAGAGCAATTAATTTTATAAGTGAAATGAAGTAAGTATACTTATTTGAACATTTTATATATTATACTAATCAAAATTAGCTTTCCGTTGAAACGAATGGTAATAATTAACAATTGAATACTAAGACAGAGACCAAGCAAAAGAAAGAATTAATATTTGAATATTTTACGATATAGAATAAGAGACTAAATCACAAATAAGAACATAAGCACATAGTTTGATTTAGAATACTTATTATAGCAAACCATGTAGCATCATAAATAAAAACAAAAGTCCATGTAAATTACAAAAAAAAAAAAACTCATGTAGTATAGCGGTAGCAATAGCGCGTAGCGCATAGTGATAATAGCGGTCAGCTATTACAGCTATAACGGTCGTAGTTGAATTAGCATATTTTTATTTCATAACTTAGTTTTTATGGTCCAAAAAAACTAGAGCGCTGCTATAGATTTAGAACCTTGTTGTCTATAGAAGATTAAAAACAAAAGCAAATTAATGCTTGCACTTTTTCACATTATATATCACGCGGTCAAAGATACACCGCATCCAAAGCTTTCTAGCTTTGTGCTGTTAAATCAATTTTCTAAGATAGCTCTAAAAGATAGGTATGCAACTATATATATTTAGGAAAAACAAATCTATTCTTCATAATGAACCATCAACTAGAAACCACAAATGTCTCTGCAATTTATCTGAACACCAACGAGCCCAAATATTTATTTTACAATTGCACATTTGTTGTTGCAGGGAATGAATGAATATATTGATGGATAATAAACATAATGCAATTCAAATTCATAGTCAAAGCACTGCCATGAACTGTGTGTGTACAAAATATATCAGTCCTATGTTTTCAAAAAAATAAACACAAACAACAAAGTACATCATGATCACATACAGTACAATGATCCCAGAAGACAACAAAAAGCCACTTGAGAGTAGGTCCGATGTGCATCGGACCTACTTTGGTTCGATGGATTTAATCATCGTCGATTTGCTTTAAGATTCGTGCAGAACGCTTTAAACTTCGTGCGCATCTGTTCCAATTTTCGTGCGCACAAATCTTAAATTAAACTGAACGGTCATCATGCTCGTTGAACCTAAAAGTAGGTCCGATGGGCATCGGACCTACTCCGTTCTCACAAAAAGCCACATGACAAATAAAATTTAAGTTTAGTTATCCACATGACAAATAATACTTAAGAGTATGGAGATAGATAGTAAGTAAAAAAGAGCTAAAAGTTGAAGGACTACAATCTAAGGCGAAATTTTTTTTGTTACCACAAGAAAAAAATCAAATTAAATCGTTACCACTCTGGTTTGGCCCGTATCAATTCTACCACCCACGCTAACCCAGTTCGCGCACCAAATAGGCTGGTGCGCGCACTGGGTTGGCGCACAAGGTGGTGCGCTGACTGGGTTGGCGCACCAACCTCTTCTGCCTATTAAGGCACCAACTCAGTATACTGTGCTCATTTCATTCGACCCAAGGCAGCAGGCAGCAAAGAACATTCTCGCAAAGACCAAAGAGTAAGTTTTTTTCACTCTAGTCCTTTATATTTTTTTAATTATTTAATTACTTTTTTAATTTTTTGTAAATTTATTAAATGTTGGGTTTGTTCTGTAATTCAGGTAACTATGATTGGAATTGCTTGTTATTTTGGTGGTGAAGTACAACAAGGGCCCAATGGTGCTTATTACAGTACCCAACCCCAGAAAATGTTCAATATCGGTTCGGATTTAGATTTCGCCGGTATAACTAGGGAAGTGTACCAGGAACTTGGTATTGACCCGAATTATTACGAACTGGTAATTTCCGCTAGAATTAATATTGGCCAAGGCAACCAAACATGGTTCCAACAACTCCCTGTACTAGACGATAGCAGTTGGGGGTTGTATACCCAAATGACATTGAATTTGACAACACCTTTCAAGTTCCTAGAGTTATATGTGGTTGCCAACCCCAGACAGAACCGTAGACAGAACCCTAGACAGAACCGTACACAGAACCCTAGTCGGGGCATGGATCAGTCAGTGACGGGTCCTACTCGGGCCCTAAATTTAGCGGGTACTAGTCGGCCCCCATCCACGGGGGCTGGTACTAGTCGGTCCCCATCCATGGAGGCTGGTCCTAGTCGGTCCCCATCCACGGGGGCTGGTCGTAGTCGGTCCCCATCCATGGAGTGGAGAATTCCACGTGTATGACAATCAAGGTGATTGGCCGCCGCACGAAGGGGATATCTTAACGCCAGAGCACCGGTTAGTGAAGTTGGGTCGGAGAAGACACAACAGGATCCCAATGTGGATGGACATACTGGAAGGAAGGAGAAGGGGTCACGAGACTAACAGAGCTACCCTCGAAAGGAATGCGAGAAGAAGAAGGGATGCTAGGAACCGTACCCAATAATGTCATGGTTAGGACTTTCTGTTTATGTATTAAGGTTAGGGTTTTCGGTTATGTATTATGGTACAAACTTTCGGTTTTGTATTAAGGTTAAGGCTTTCGGTAATGTTTTATGTATTGTGTGTTATGTTTTATCTATGGTGTGTTCTAATGTTTTAATGTATTATGTATTACGGGATATGAGATATAAAATACGCAACATAAGAAGTAATATGAAAATAATATCTAAATACGCAACATAAAACTAATCGAAATAACAATCTAAAATACGCCACATAAAAATAATACTGAGTTGGTGCCTTAATAGGCAGAAGAGGTTGGTGCGCCAACCCAGTCAGCGCACCACCTTGTGCGCCAACCCAGTGCGCGCACCAGCCTATTTGGTGCGCGAACTGGATTAGCGTGGGTGGTAGAATTGATACAGGCCAAACCAGAGTGGTAACGATTTAATTTGATTTTTTTCTTGTGGTAACAAAAAAAATTTCGCCAAACTAAGGTCATAAAGTTTTCTCTTAGGCTATAAAGGTTATTCATAGAAACATGAGATTCACAAAGGAGTTGCACAACAAACAGTAGAATAAAATAATTCACCGTCAGAAAGAGAAGACAAAACATCACGCAAGTGGGAAAACCAATCAGAACCAAACCATAAAAGATATATGGAGATACAAAAGTAGATCAGCAGCTTTATAAACAAAAACAGTAAGAAAATAAACCCAATCAAACCTAGACTAATAATAACCAATCCCAACCCTAATAAATCCATGAACATCATGCCAAATCCCAACACCACAATACAAGACCCGTAGCAAAAACACCCAAAATACTTGTATTGTTTGAAAATCAAGTACAAAAAGAAACCTTCTAAAGACTATATATCACACATAAGCCACTAAATTCTCTGTTTATCATACAATTAGAGCTCACTGCTCAACTCAAAGTCTCAAACCAATCACCCAATTAAACCCCATCGGGGTCCCAACCTTCCACTCGTCAACAGCTGATTAGCTGAAACTCACACCTGGGTTGGCGCGTTGGCACCTGGCTCCACCTTTTTCTGAGCAGATCTAAGCATGAAGCTGCTGACGCCACCGTTACCACCTTCATTCGCACCGGGATCTTCATCATTGTACACGTATGCAGCCCCGCCATGGCGTGTCATATCCATGCCGGACAACTCCTCTTCAGCCGAAATCCTAAGCAATCCAAGCTTTTTCAGAAGAAAGAACAAAGGCCCCATAGTTGCACTCACCCATCCAATTATGGCTAGAATTCCCACAATATGTGCGCCCAAAAGCCGACCGCCACCCCCCATAAACAGACCGTAGGGACGTCCTGGGCGGCCCGGGTATACCTGGTTCACATACTTCTCACGTGCAAATAGAGCGGTGAAGATGATGCCCCACATTCCGCAACCGCCATGCAACTGAGTGGCCTCTAGCGGATCATCGAACTTGAGCTTGGCAGCGAGCATATTGCCACCGATTAAGACCCAAGCTGAAACAAAACCGCAAATCACAGCGGCCCATGGGTCAACCACAGAGCAACCTGAGGTGATTGCTGCGAACCCACCAAGGAGCCCGTTGCACACATCAATAACATTCCAGTGACCGGTCTGAAGGCGCTTTCCGAAAAGCGTGGTCAAGCCAGCAACACTACCGGCTAGAGTTGTGGTCACGGCTGTACGACCAACAGCTGACCATTGGCCGTTAATTGACCCGGACGGGCCGTAACTCTTGTCAATTATAGTGAAGGACCCCGGGTTGAAACCATACCAGCCAAACCAGAGAAGGAATGTGCCAAGAACAACCAAGGTAGCACTGTGGCCACGTAGTGCCACTGAACGGCCGGCATGGTCGAACCGTCCAATACGGGGACCCTCGATGAGTGCACCCCAGAGGCCAGCAATTCCACCAACCATGTGCACCACGCCCGAACCAGCGAAATCAATGACACCAGAATTGAACAAGACCGAATGATTCGAACCTCTAGCGGCACCGGCCCAACCATCAGCAGCCCAGAACCAGTGAGACACGACTGGATACACGAACCCAGTAAGGAAAGCTGAGTAAATCAGATAAGCCACGAACTGGGTCCTCTCGGCAATTGACCCAGAAGTGATCCCAGCTGCCGCAATGGCGAAGGCCCACTGATAGAGAAAGAACGGGTAGTCAAACCCGGTCTCAGGCAGCTTATTCAGACCAAAAAATTGCTTTCCGATAAAGGAATTAGAAGGCGTGCCGAACGCAAATGCAAACCCGAAGAGATAGTAGAACAGAGCACCGGCACAAGCATCCAAAACATTGGTGAGCATAATGTTCATGGTATTTTTGGCACGCACAGAGCCGGCACAGAGCATGGCGAAGCCGAGCTGCATTGCGAAGACGAGGTAGGTAGAGAAGAGGAGGTAGGTGGAGTCGACAGCGAAGCCGGTGTCGAGGAATTGGTTGGAGACGGAGTCGAACTGATCGCATATCATGCTAGCGGCGCCGGTCGCGTTGCCGGCGCCGGTGAGGAACCCTGCCAGGTTAGCCGAGCAGTTCGACATGGCCATGGATTGGGGTTGGGGTTTAGTGGGGGCAGGGGTGGAGATGAAATGGATTTGATTTGATAAGAGGGGGTTTGATTGGTGGAGCGAGAGAGATGGGAGAGAAGGGTTGCTTTATAGACGACGAGGGAACTGATGAAAAATTGAAAAGTGTATACTTTATTTAATTATTTTTTAATTTTCTGTGTATGTTGGTCCCGCAGCCTGTTCACCACTAAAATAGAACACTGTAGTCCCATAGATAGATCCGTTCGCTACACTGAAACCAGGAAACGCTAAGCTCAGGCCTCAGGCTGCTAAGCTGTGCTCGGTCTCCTCTCTTGAAACCCACAGAATATCATAGTTTCCCAAAGCCAACGAAAAACCATTCCAAGACTTGGGACTTGGGAGATGGTCCACTGCTCATTTGTTCCTGGTCTAATGGTCTTGGGGTTTTGTTTTTTTATGGTGGGAATAAAAAATTCAATCATGTTAACTGTTAACATGACGATTCTAATACAAGCAAGTTGTATTTTAGATCTCTCTATTGTCCCTGTTTTATCTATTAAATGATTTGATAATTTACAATTTTTATAAAATTGTAAACTGCTCTCTAATATTTGTAAACGTCGATTTATTAAAACAATTGATACAAATATGAAACAAAAAAAACAAAATTCAAGTTATGAGTTTCCTCCCTCGTTAATAATTTTTCGGACATATCGAATTTCTTTTATAATTAAACAACAGCGAGTCTATGGTACTATGCATAGCGCATATTGATTTGTACTACAAATTAATATTTTTGTTTTCAAAATTCAAATAATCGATCTAAAAAAATAAAGTCCAAATAATCAATTTGGACTTTTCAACAAATATTTCATATGAAAATGTACTTACAGACTAAATTTTATATTTTTAAATTTTTTTAGATAGGTAGAAAAACAATAGTTTCGAATAATATAGTGATTTTTTATCTATCTATAAAAAGTTAAAAAAATTCTAAAGTATAATCTGTAAGTACATTTTTATATGAAGATCATGATAAACAATTCAGATCAATTGTTTGAATTTTGATAATATAAATATTACTTTATAGTTTGAATCAATATGCGGTATGCATAGTACCGTGTAGCTTCACTTATTGAAAAATATCTTTTTTAATTTTTTTTCTTAATGTAAGTAACATAGTAAAAATTATAGTTTTGCACCGATAACCTTCTATCTATAATAATGGTTTTATTTTATATGACAAATATTTCATGATTTCATGATTTACTGTAATAACAGTTTACCATGTTCCAAATATGATTTCCTAGAAGTTCACAAATACCACGCTAGATAATGGATCCCATATAATTAAATAAATGATTACAAATCAAAATTCAGATGAAAAATAATTACGAATCGGATTCAAACTCATTAACTAATTGAGTACTAGATAAAAAATAAATGTTCTAACTTATAGTTTTCAATGCTTTGATTTTTAATTCCAATGCTTCTAACTCTAATTCTAATTAGCAATCAGAATCTAAACTTAATTTTAACCATTTTTACAAATCAAAATCCAGAAGGAGGCAAATAAAATTTCAGGAGGATAAATTAGTTCAGGCTTATAAATCTCTATAAAAATTCAAAATTCAGGAGTAGCTCCCACTTACTGAGACCGTCCATGACTATAATGCTCGTCTTAATTACATCTGCTAATTTAAAATACATAAGGGAGATTAAGACTTCAAATTTTTCGATAATGTCATATTGTTTATATTTTTATGCGTAAGATTTATTTTTCTCTCGTTATTAATTTTAATCAGATAGCTCGTGTATTATTTTTAGTATGTTTGATATATTAACGATGTAATATAACTCTTATAAGAATCCAACTCTTATGCGTTCTTTTGCATAATTTTCCTCACGATTAATCGTATTATTTATAATTATACACGTTTTATTTGTATCCAGAATATATATTATACAATTTTTTTTTACATAATTATCTCTTTTCAATTTTTTTTTTTTATGAATTGGCTTAAGCCACCGATTTCTTTTGACATAGAAAACAGAAGTTCATACAACAAGTTAAGAAAAGAAAAGAAAAAAGAACCCATGAGCTCCCTAAAATTACCAATTCATACTCGGTACCAAGTCCGTGGTACCTAATTTTTTTTTTTTTTATAAAACAACGTCCGAAGACAACTTTAGTTTTAGAAGCTATTTGTGTTAAACCTTTCTTTTGCTATTCTACTTATTTTCACGGAATCTATTTAAAGTCAACTAAGATTCGGAGCAATGAGATAAGTAACATATCCAACAAGGCAACAACTGAAATTTTGAAAGTTAAACCTCTATCTTTCTAACAATTAAATTAGAAGCTTCATTTAAGGAAAAAAAAAAAATAGATCATGGACTGAGGATAGGGGTGAAAACGGTATGGATAATATCCGATTCGTATTCGAAAAATTAAATGTAGATATCTGATATCTGAATATCTGTGTGGATATGGATACTGATATGATTTTACGTTTCAATTATTTGTATCCGAATAGTAGATATATATCATATATTTTAATATATATTATGAAAAAATATTATTATTTACCATTAAAATTAGATAAATATTATGAATTTTGGTATTTTTTCACATTATTTTAATAAATATTCAATTCAATCCGTATCCGTATCTGTATCCAACTGATATCCGATCCGTATCCGTATCCGAAAAATTAAAAAGAAATATGAATATGATTTTACCACTATTCGCTCCGTATTCGCTCTGTTTGCACCCCTAACTGAGGATCGAAATTTTTACTAAATCAATTAATTTGTAAGTGTAGAATAGACAAAATTGTGCCATAGTCCTTAAATTATTTTAAAAGGTATAAAAAAAATATCATTGGAATAATGCATGCAAATTAGGTACCACTTTAATTCTACTTTCGTTGTCTAATAGCTTCATTATCTGCACCTAATAACAGCAAACTTCATCGCATTTAACAAAACATAAAAAAAAATAACATAATCAAACCGAATCAAACTTAATCCAATTCGAGTTCGAGTTCGAACTAATTTCAAATCGAACTGGTTCGAAATTGAAGCAGGGTTTCGAACTGAAAAGAAGAGTTCGAGTTTGATTCGGTCCGATTCGAACCAGTTTCGAACCGAAATGGTTCGAAATTGAAGCAGGGTTTAGAACTAAAAAGAAGAGTTTCGAACCGAGTCAGACTCAGTTCGAGTTCGATTCGAACCAATTTCGAACCCAACTGGGTTTGATTCGTTTCAAAACCGAGCTGGTTTGATTCGTTTCGAACTGAATTTTTTTTTGAATCGAACTCAATCGAATTACGAGCTACGAGCTTTTTGTGCACCCCTAAATTAACAACTAACATATCACAGTATCAGGAGCAAATAAAAACTTTCAAACCATGAGAGTCAAACACAAATATAATCAATCATATAAATTGTTTGCACTGCAAATAGAGGTCAATTTTATAATATCCATAGTATTTTACCCTAAAGTATATAGAAAATAATGTATAAACATAAAAATTATAAAAATAAATGGAGATCAATTGACTCTCATTTTCTATTAGTAACTTTTGATATACCTATTATGCATAATTGACCCCTATTTTTTTTATGAGCTCCGCCACAACAATAACGACGAAGATGAGGAGAGTTTAAATGTCATCACTTGGTATACCTATTATGGGTCTAATTTTAAAACCTTCTTTCATAACTTCATATTTAATTCTAAAATCTTAAAATGAAATCATTAGATACAATCTATTTTATTTTCTCTATACACGCATTAAAGATTACAACAGCTTGAATTTGCAAAAATACAATAATTTAAATAACTTCTGATATTAGTTTTTCAACTTATTTATTTAAAAATAAAAATAAAAAATTATTTTTATGTGCTTGTAGATCACATCTAGAATTTAGTTATGACTTTTGAATTTTAAAAACTTTTTGTTATTAAAAAAGAAAAGAAAAACAAACATTATAAAGATGTAAAAAAAAATTAAATATATGAACTCTATAAGAATAACAAATATAAGTCATCATCAGAGTCATCACAATAAAACAAACTCTTACATGGAATCACTATTAAAGAAAGTAAAAAATATATTATATATACATATAGCATCTTAGACCGACACGGCACATAATGGCCTCCTTATCACAGGTTAGACTTTTTTTAGTAATTACATGGTTAGACTTTTAGAGGTTTAGATTCAATCATTCAAGTATCTTAATTTGTTTATTTCAGCTACCCAAGATTCCGATAATATATTAAGCTAAATTTGTGTGCGTCACTTGGCTCTTGGCTGAGAGCTAGTTTTGCCTGTCGTCATTATCCCTTGCGCATGATCCTCTATGGATTATCATATGTGGCACACCATGTTGCCATACAATTCAAGACAACCTTGTTTCCAAAATTTTTATTAATATTCAAAAAATCATCAAAGTTATAATAAGAGTTCTTGTAGTATAACAATGATCAATCCGGAAATGAAGTTGGAACTTTTATTCATAATTGTAAAAGAAATGTGACCTCGACGATCTTGTTTATAAATTATTTCGTCCGAATTCGTAACAAATGACAGGTGGTGGTCCTATATCAAAGAACTAAGTTGGTGTCAAAAGTCAAAACGGACTTTTAGACTTGACCAATTTAAAAATCAAGACTTAATTTTGTACCTCAAAGTCTATAAGCCTAGAAATGAACTCTATCAAGAATCATTCTCTAATTATATTGATTGTCATTGATTGCATAGTTCGTCCGTTCGAAATAATAATTGTAAAAATTAAAAGTTAGGTGCAACATAGAAAGTTAATTTTTTTGTCATAAAAAAACTAACATTTGATCTAGTGGTAAATGCACATATTCTCTAATATGAAAAGTTATGGATTTGAAATCTGAATGAAAAGTTTTTTATAGATAATTAAATAGAAGTCGACAAGATAAACCTTTAGTTTTATATATATATAAAATATATTAACAGAACTCATCGCTGTACGTGTTGCCACACAGTCTGACAACACAGACGAACTGAAGTCCTCTTGAGGTTGGTGTCCCTTTGCCTATCTGAAAGAGCAAATGTTAAATGGCATCACTAAAAACTAAAAAGTATATCATAATTGTTTTCTCTAATCACTTGCCGCAGACATTTTGCAAATAATTAATTATGTGATGAAGTTGATACTGAACTAATCATTATTTTAAAACAGATAAGGGATAACAGGCAGTATCCGCCAGTTGTTCGGCTTGAGGAGGATCCGTAACCGTTCCAGATTCTTCGATTAAGTTCAACGGACATAGATACCAAAAAAAAAAAAAAAATTCATTGTCTAAAAAATAAATAAATGAAAAGGAGAGTTCAAATATATTGTGTTTTATATAATTAATTTTCATTTTTAAAGATCAAATTGATAGAAATAATAAAATCGTAACGTGTTTTGTAATTAGAATACAAACAATTCAGAATCCGTAAATCTAAAATAAAATAGCAAATGTAATTTAAAACTTACAGTTTTGGAGTGATGACATCGTTAAGCGGAAGCGTAAATACTGATCATCAATAGTTTTTCTTAGACGTGATGATGGAGACCTTAAGCGTTTTTATTTTTACTTCTCTATTTATTTTTTTATGGACAAAATTTTCAAGATTGAATGCGTCCAAACAAGAGAAGAAGTATTTAATAACTCTGAGACAACTTTTGGAACCAGTATATTTTATAAATAGCAATATGAATTTTTCTATCAAAAATTACTCATGTCTTTTCATTAATTTCTGTAAATAAAATTGGTGCACAATAATAACATAGGCCACATAATTAAATAAAACTAACACAAATCGTCAATTGGATCAACATGATAAACATATTAAAATGTATTTGAAAACTAAATTTTATATTATTTTTTAACTTTTTACTATTTTATATGTACAAAATTGTTATTGAATAGTCCAGAAACAAATAACTTCGTGCTAATTAACTTTGAAAGACAATACATCTTAACTTGCAAAAAATATTCAATATTACAATTGCATAGAGCACAAATGGTTAATAAATTAATAAAGTTTAATAAATCAAATTTGCCTAGCCGAAATGAAAAGCTCATCTTGGAAAGTTGACGACTTCGTTGGACCAAATTAAACTATGTAAAATTGTCAACTTCATGACAGCAAAGAACAAAAAAAAATGTCAAACTTCAGAGCGGTTTCTCTTGTCTTTTTGTTCTTCGTTATTAAAATAAAAAATATAATAAAAATTTATTCATCTTTGCAGATTGGGAAAAATTTATAAGGAGTGAACCATCAATGCAAATAGAAAAACCTACAATCTCCTGCTATTGCGTGAGTTGACTGTATTTCTGAAATTGTTTAGTTAATCATAATACAATAGGATAAATATATAAGAAAAAAAATATGAATTTACAATGAGCTGATGTAAACATTTCATGCATATTCGTTGTCATTAAATCTCATGACATTAAAAGAGGTTCACATGCTAACATTAATTTTATTGGCAAAAGGATTACAAAACAAGAACTTTGTAAGGGACTTACATGTTAACTATTTTTTTTTTTTTTTAAACATTCACAAAATCTTAAGACTTTCTTTCCAGCCAACTGTGCTACCTCTTCTTTCTCTTATATACATGTTAACTATCAATTGGAACAAAATGTCATTAATATTTGACAACGGATTTGAACTCTTGTTGGAGATGCTAGGGTTGTTTTCGGTGCAATTTAAAATATCAAAAGTTTCTATGAAAATGTTGTACTAAATTGTTAACAAACTCAATTATCATGATGTATTTTTTTTTTCCTTAATTTAGAAGAATTTGAATGACTTAAAAATCATATAGAATTTAGTCCTTCAATTTCGAAGTTTGTCTAAATTTGATGTTTATAAATTTGAAAAATGGATTAAGAAAACTTGAGACAACGGATAGATCAAAATGGAAGGAAAAAATTTATAGGGGCAGGCTGTGATTTCTCTTTTACAATAGTTAATCAAAGTCAACGATAGAAAACTATAATAAAAGCATACAAAAATTAAACTTTTTTTTATAACTGTGGAGGTTGGAAGGATTTTAAAAATTAAATTTTCTGAAGCATGTATTTGCATGTTGACAAGAGTTGATCAAAGTAATTTTAATAGTTAAATATTATTTGTAATAATTCAATATCTTGTTGACATAATATCAAACTTACAAGAACCATTTCCTCCTCTCTAAAACATGGCTTATAATATTACCTTTTATTTTAGAAAATAAGTAAATATTTTTTAAAGAATCAGAAAAATGGCAAAAAAAAACTTTATTTCATTGATTTTTTTTTGGTCATCTTTCCGGTTCTTTCTTTCAACAATAACTTAATAATATATACTCCCATGTAAAATATTTTGGTCCTGGTTACTGCCACATGAGTTGTCAATTAATATTCCTATTGCCTATTGGGATCTTAACATCTTAGATTCTCAGGGCTCTTTGACTTTGTTTTGGGGAATTCAACCAAATTCTCATGGAATATAAAATTAGGTAATATATTCCATGTAGCAGAATAATTCTTGAATCCAGATTTCCAGTTGGAATCTTTTTTTACTTTTAGAAATATTATAAATATTTGTTGGAGATGAGATAAATGGTAATTTCTTTTTCGAAATGAAGAAATCAAATAAATAATTGTGTTCTTTATGCATTAATGCATGTCTACTTTTTGTATTTATGTCAAAATAAACCCATGCATTGCTTCAATTCTTTATATATCAATTTTTTTTTACCAAACTTGAAGACTTGTAATTCTATAGAAATGTCTGAAGAAATCGAATTATTGATTATGTTCCTTCTAAGGTATCAAAAAATATTCCTTCTATCTCCTTACAGTAAAATATTTAATATATTTGTAAAAAATAAAAATTATGCTGACATATCCTTGTAATTTTTTATAGTTTCCCTATTATGATACTGTTTGTGTCAATATGCATGAATCTGATTATAAATCACAAGCCATGTAATATTCTATGATGTGATCAGTTGTGGCCTTACCTCTGTTGTCAAAATAACATAATTATACTGTTATTCTTGTACTCATGTGCATCTTTCAAATTTGGATTTGATTCTGCATTTCAACGTGATAATTATTCTATGTTTTATCAAATAAAACATATTGCATAGTTCTCATGTACTGAACAAACATCAACCCTTGATTTTGATAAGTTTCAGCATATACAAAATTATAATTGGACATGGTACATTTTAATTGGAACAGATTAACATTTATTTTCTATATATGAACATGTGATGCGTATTTATTGGTGACAAATATTTTTTCTGTTAATTAATCTCCAGCTGTTATTTTATAGCTAAGCCTGGAAAAGTTACCAGATTATTTGACAGGTGTGGGCTGTATTAAAGGAATAATTAAAGCAAACTAAAAAAACAATAATTAAGAAACTAAAGAGGCAAAATAATTTGAAAATAAAAAAAGAGGATAACAGACGTGAGGGCTTCATGGGGTACACGATTAGAAGACTTCCATGTGGGGTCCGCAGTTCTTTTGAATTTTTATTGATTCAGTCAAAATCAGGAATCTTTTTTCATATGATTTTTTTTTTTATATGAATCAGAATCAGGAATCAAAACCACATGGGACTAGGTCTCTTGTGGAATCAATCTTACCCTTTCTATGGAATCTCTCTCTCATAAAAAATAAAAATTGTACTAATTCGCCCCTTAAATTTAGGAAAACTTTATCGCAGGAATACAGGGTTTTAAAATTTAAATACTAGCTCCGAAATTTTTATTAATATCATTTCAAAAAAAAAAAACACCACTTAAATTGAAAATTCGAAAAATATCAGCAAAAACAAACATGATATTTACATGACTTGTGGTTGAATTGGAGACCCCCCAATAGAGTGGGAAAAACGTGCCGTGCCGTGCCGTGACTAACGCACTGTGACTTTGGTCTCGTGCCGTGCCGTGCTGTGACCAAGTTAATTTTTCACGTGCCGTGCCGTGCCGTGACCAAAATGTCAATGGGTGGTCACGGCACGTGAGTCACGCCGTGCCTAAACGTGCCGTGACCATACGTGACTCGCGTGACTCACGTGACCATTTAATTATAATTTATGTTAGTTTATTCAAGATTTACCATTAAATCAATATCTAATGGTCCTAATTACACGTGACTCGCGTGACTACGTGCCGTGCTGTGACTAAATTTTTCACGTGCCGTGCCGTGCCGTGCCAAAGTTTCAAAAGATGGGCACGGCACGGGACACGCGAGTCACGGCACGCAAATGGTACGCGTGCCGTGCCGTTCCGTGACGGAGCCGACTCCGGCGTGCCATTTTTCCCACTCTACCCCCAATACAAAGGACACAAACAGATTGAATTGAATTGGAGACCTCCCAATACAAAGGCCACAACTGATCAAATCATAGAATATTACATGGCTTGTGATTTATAATCAGATTCATGCATATTGACACAAACAGTATCATAATAGGGAAACTATAAAAAATTACAAGGATATGTCAGCATAATTTTTATTTTTTAGAAATATATTAAATATTTTACTGTAGGAATATTTTTTGATACCTTAGAAGGAACATAATCAATAATTCGATTTCTTCATAAATTTCTATAGAATTACAAGTCTTCAAGTTTGGTAAAAAAAAAATTGATATTTAAAGAATTACAAGTCTTCAGAAATTTCTATAGAGTTCAATCCCCTTACGATTTCGCAGCTTTTGTGAATGTTTAAAAAAAAAAAAGATAGTTAACATGTAAGTCCCCTACAAATTTCTTGTTTTGTAATCCTTTTGCCAATAAAATTAATGTTGGCATGTGAACCTCTTTAAATGTCATGAGATTTAATGACAACGAATATGCATGAAATCTTTACATCAGCTCATTGTAAATTCATATTTTTTTTCTTATATATTTATCCTATTGTATTATGATTAACTAAACAACTTTAGAAATACAGTCAAGTCAACTCACGCAATAGCAGGAGATTGTAGGTTTTTCTATTTGCATTGATGGTTCACTCCTTATAAATTTTTCCCAATCTGCAAAGATGAATAAATTTTTATTATATTTTTTATTTTAATAACGAAGAACAAAAAGAAAAGAGAAACCGCTCTGAAGTTTGACATTTTTTTTTGTTCTTTGCTGTCATGAAGTTGACAATTTTACATAGTTTAATTTGGTCCAACGAAGTCTTTCATTTCGGCTAGACAAATTTTATTTATTAAACTTTATTAATTTATTAACCATTTCTGCTCTATGCAATTGTAATATTGAATATTTTTTGCAAGTTAAGATGTATTGTCTTTCAAAGTTAATTAGCACGAAGTTATTTGTTTCTGGACTATTCAATAACAATTTTGTACATATAAATAGTAAAAAGTTAAAAAATAATATAAAATTTAGTTTTCAAATACATTTTAATATGTTTATCATGTTGATCCGAATGACGATTTGTGTTAGGTTTATTTAATTATGTGGCCTATGTTATTATTGTGCACCAATTTCATTTACAAGAATTAATGAAAAAACATGAGTATTTTTGATGAAAAAATTTAGATTGTTATTTATAAAATATACTGGTTTCAAAGGTTACATCAGAGTTATTAAAAAACTTATTCTCTTATTTGGACGCATTCAATCTTGAAAATTTTGTCCATAAAAAAATAAATAGAGAAGTAAAAATAAAAATACTTAAGGTCTCCATCATCATGTCGGAGAAAAACCATTGATGATCAGTATTTACCGCTTAATGATGTCGTACTCCAAAACTGTAAGTTTTAAATTACATTTGCTATTTTATTTTGGATTTACGGATTCTGAATTGTTTGTATTCTAATTACAAAACACGTTATGATTTTATTATTTCTATCAATTTGATCTTTAAAAATGAAAATTAATTATATAAAACACAATATATTTGAACTCTCCTCTTCATTTATTTATTTTTTAGAAAGTTTGAGAGAACACGCATGTCCGATGAATTTTTTTTTTTTTGGTATCTATGTCCGTTGAACTTAATCGAAGAATCTGGAACGGTTACGGATCCTCCTCAAGCCAAACAACAGGTGGATACTGCCTGTTATCCCTTATGGCCTTATCTGTTTTAAAACAAGGATTAGTTCAGTATCAACTTCATCACATAATCTTACATAATTAATTATTTGCAAAATGTCTGCGGCAAGTGATTAGAGAAAACAATTATGATATACTTTTTTAGTGATGCCATTTCACATTTGCTCTTTCAGATAGGCAAAGGGACACCAACCTCAAGAGGACTTCAGTTCGTCTGTGTTGTCAGACTGTGTGGCAACACGTACAGCGATGAATTCTGTTAATATATATATAAAACTAAAGGTTTATCTTGTGGACTTCTATTTAATTATCTATAAAAAACTTTTCATTCAGATTTCAAACTCATAACTTTTCATATTAAAGAACATATGTCTTTACCACTAGATCAAATGTTAGTTTTTTTATGACAAAAAAATTAACTTTCTATGTTGCACTTAACTTTTAATTTTTACAATTATTATTTCGAACGGGCGAACTATGTAATCAATGACAATCAATATAATTAGAGAATGATTCTTGAATCTTGATAGAGTTCATTTCTAGGCTTATAGACTTTGAGGTACAAAATTAAGTCTTGATTTTTAAATTGGTCAAGTCTAAAAGTCCGTTTTGTCTTTTGACACCAACTTAGTTCTTTGATGTAGGACCACCACATGTCATTTGTTACGAATTCGGACGAAATAATTTATAAACAAGATCGTTGAGGTCACATTTCTTTTACAATTATGAATAAAAGTTCCAACTTCATTTCCGGATTGATCATTGTTATACTACAAGAACTCTTATAATAATTTTGATGATTTTTTGAATATTAATAAAAATTTCGGAAACAAGGTTGTCTTGAATTGTAGGGCAACATGGTGTGCCACATATGATAATCCATAGAGGATCATGCGCAAGGGATAATGACGACAGGCAAAACTAGCTGTCAGCCAAATGATGCACACAAATTTAGCTTAATATATTATCGGAATCTTGGGTAGCTGAAATAAACAAATTAAGATACTTGAATGATTGAATCTAAACCTCTAAAAGTCTAACCATGTAATTACTAAAAAAAGTCTAACCTGTGATTAGGAGGCCATTATGTGCCGTGTCGGTCTAAGATGCTATATGTATATATATATATATATTTTACTTTCTTTAATAGTATATCCATGTAAGAGTTTGTTTTATTGTGATGACTCTGATGAGGTTTTTTTTTTTAAATAGAATTACTGTAAACTAAATCAACGGAACAAGCCTCTGGTTTTGGGATTATCGAAATCTAGCCTCCACCGATCCTAGGGACCGGTGTAGAAAAAAAAACCCAACCTACACCGATCCTGGGGATCGGTGGAGCCTGGTTTGCACCATACGGGTGCAGCCTGCACCCCTTGCCACAGAAAATCCCATCTTTACCTCCACCGATCCCTAGGACCGGTGGAGGCTTGATCTCCAAAATTCGAACCAGAGAAGTCCAGAACTCCATCTCTGTCTCTCCCTTTCTTCTCCTTCGTTTCCTCTCCGAACTCTTTTTGTTTTTTTTTTTTTTTTCTTTTATCCTCTCAATTTACTCAACCATTTTAGAATCCAATTGTTTTAAAATTTCTGGATCGTCTAAGAGAGTTAGAAACTCTTCGGATCTACGATTTTGACGAGGTAAATATCTCTTTTTTTTATAATTTTTTATTTTAGTCGAATTAAAATGAATAACTAATTTAATTTAGTTTGTTTAGTATATTTAGATTGTTTTTGTGAAATGTAGTGTTAAATTAGTATTTGGTGTAATTTAGTGTTGATTTGGAGTATATTTAGTAATTTAGTGGTAATGTAGTGTAATTTAGAGTTCATTTGATGTTAATTTAGTGTAATGTAGTGATGTAGTGTTAATTTAGAATTTATTTGATGTTAATTTAGTGTAATTTAGTATATATGTAGTATAATTTTGTGTAATTAAGTGTTCATGTAGTTTAATGTAACTTTTTAGTAATATGTATTATAATTTTTGTAAAATTAGATAAATGTGTGATGACTCTCATGAAGTTTAAAATTAGATAAAATTATAAATGTGTAAAATTAGTAATATGTAGTATAAATTTGTGTAATTAATTGTTCATGAAGTTTATTTTTAAAATCAAAATTAGATGATATGTTGTTTACATATAGTTCAATTTTCATTATTGTAGCCATATGCTTGAAAAAATATTTGTTTATATATTTATGTGTGATGACTCTCATCAGTTGAAAAAATATTTGTTTATCAAATTTTCTAACAGAGTCAATGGATAATCCGGATTATCCAGAGCTGTTGAAATTAGCACCAGAGAACCACAGGTCATGGGGAGTTCGTGATAGGGTAATTTTGATTATATTTATTAATTATTTGTTGCAAATAAATATTTCTTGAAGTATTTGAAGGGTTTATAATGTTTTAATTTTTTTTGGCAGCCTACCTCTTCATTGCAGGTAAATTCACATCAGACTAGTATTGCTTACAATAGTCGGATGGACGGTGCTCTGTAGAGGTTCGGGTTGTATCAAATTGCTCGCCTTAATGATTGCAAGATTGATCCGCATTTGATTACTGCTCTGGTGGAGAGGTGGAGACCGGAGACAAATACATTTCATCTGCCTGTCGACGAGGTGACAGTGACGTTGGAGGATGTTGCATGTCTTTGGGGCTTATCGACTAAGGGTAATTAATAATCATGAGTTGTTTATCGCGGCCTCCCGCCTATTTACAAACCAGTCGACGCACTTATAAAAGGTCTTTTCAACAATTGC
Organism: Carex littledalei; assembly: GCA_011114355.1. Taxonomy (NCBI): domain Eukaryota; kingdom Viridiplantae; phylum Streptophyta; class Magnoliopsida; order Poales; family Cyperaceae; genus Carex; species Carex littledalei. Next base: position 2,365,962 of record CM022103.1, on the reverse strand, counting down.
ACACACAGGTAGTTGCCTGGCAATCCTAAATACACTGTTTAGTACCTCAGAGCCATTACTTGTCATTATACCCCATCGATTGAGGAATCCATCATGCACTTGTGCCCACTTATGCAAAGCCAAAGGCTCTGCATCAGAGTTGCGGAGCCGTTTACCAAATTTCATAATGTAGTCATATACGTCTGCATCTCTTTGCCTAATTCTTTCCATCCCCTCTTCAAATCTCCAGATTTTTTTCTTCTCAACATATTTTTTGAATACAGTTTTGATCCACTTTTGAGGGTATTTTTTCCAAATATTTTCACAAATATGCTGTGAACACAGTCGGTGGACAGCTTCACCGTTTTCCTCACACCATTCCAGATTAGGAGCCTCAAACACCCCTCGTATACCAAGGTGCTGGTCCGAGATAACGCAGATTCTTCCTGGCCCGACAACATTGATACGCAGCCAATTCATAAACCAACCCCAATTTTCTATAGACTCTTTTTCACAAATTGCAAATGCAAGTGGCAAGAGTTGTTGCTCTGCATCGTAAGCACAAGCCATAAAAAGTTTACCCTTGTATCTTCCGGATAAGAACCCGGCATCAACACTGATAACGGGTCGAAGATGAGGCCATGCTTCAATGCATGGCCCATATGCCCATGCAACCCGGTTGAAAATATTGATATTAAAATCTTCTGATGGTCCATGTTCTATTAGGTACTGTGTACCTGGATTAGATGCTTTGATGGCACCCAACAACGATGGCAGCATCTC